>VOPJ01015218.1:41444-98713 GCA_014673585.1 Semibalanus balanoides | reverse complement strand
GAACAACATTTGCACTTTTCCAGTCAAGTGGAATTTTTGAATCTGCAAGTGATTTTGAAAATGTTTTGCATGACCAACTACGAATAAAAAGTAACCACTGGATTTCTGAGGCAAAACTGGTCCAGAAACATGCCCTTTTATTAAGGTTTATCAATTTCGAATTTGGACTTTAAGTGACCTGACCTTGACCTTTGCTAACAATCTCACTTAAGCTTTTGCAGGATGTATATTATACCTTTGACAGCACGTTGGGTGGTCATGGTCGCAATTTAATGCTTTGGATGGAAAACGATGCAAAATTTATATATAACATGCCAAATATGTATGTCATTACTCATTACTTATTTTAGTGCTAAAATGAATTATTAGAAACAGACAAGCTTTCGACATCACTGTCATCATCAGGTTTAAAGTTGTCAGAAATTGGAATATTATATTTGGTGAAGCGTTTTAAAATGATGATTTTAGACAGCTTTAGACTTGGTGATGGCAGTGATGTCGAAAGCTTATCTGTTGTATTGATTCATTTTAGCAATACAATAAAATACATATTTGTCATGTTTTCATTTTTACACATAGACGTTGGAGCCGGGGGGCAGAGGGGGGGGGGGGGCAACTGACCCTCCAATTTTTTTTAGTGTAGGGGGGGGGGGCAACGCCCCATCAACTTTCGAGTCTCAATACCTGGTTCAAAAATATACGAGGCATAGCCCACGCCCACGACCACCTGGGGACGGGTCGATCCGACCGTCCCTCGGTTTTTCCTGAATAACTTCGAAAGCGTTGAGATATTCGAACTTGAACTCGGCAAACCTGCGTACACTAATTTTACTCATCTATGAAAAAAATATAGCAGTTGCATGGAAAATTAGTTGTACCGATTGAATGACGTCACTACATGACATTTCTGGTCGAAAATAGTAAATGTTTGAAAAATCGCCGGAAGTTAGTTTTGAAGAAATTACAAAACAAAACGTTTAAATAACGAAAATTACAGTTCTACAAAAAAGCCATCATCGGATGATAAGAAACACGTTTTTTACCCACAATTGTTTAAAAACGAAACTTTTAGAAAATGTAGTATTAAATCTAAAATTAAAAAAACGCCCCCCTACTTCAAATTAGTTCCTACGCCCCTGTTTTACACCACTTTTGACAATTATGTCCTTCATGCCAGCCATCCAAATAATAAATAACTTTGGCTGGAAAGTATGGTTTATACACTTGAATACTTCTATTTTGACCTTTGACCTGACCGACCGTGACATGACCTGACATGTGACCTCAATTTGAAACTTTCGAGTATGCTTTAGATGCGTGTCATTAAGAGCTTTCGAATACCGCATTGTTTGTCTCGCTGAAATAATTGGTTCGGAAGATAACCATGGTTATCTAAGGGGGCGTTATTCGTCCCACCCCGTCAATGGCGTTCGGCTGAGACCCCAGTCACATTGGCTTGTCGCGTGCGGTTCAATGAGTCCACCACTACAGAAATTCAGCTCTCCATATTGGCTTGTCGCGTGCGGTTCAATGGAGTCCACCACTACAGAAATTCAGCTCTCCATATTGGCTTGTCGTGTGCGGTTCAATGAGTCCACCACTACAGAAATTCAGCTCTCCATATTGGCTTGTCGCGTGCGGTTCTTAACACACACGGCAGATGTGGGTGGGCCCTGAAAATGTTAGACATTCTAGTTTCTGACAAAGCACCCAAAAGAGTCATGCTGTTTGAGGTACCCCACTGCCACTTTCTTTTTCTGTGTTCCGAAGTTATTTCTTTCCCATCTTCCTGTCAGACAACAATTCAAGTTTCCTTTTCATTGAGTTTGCCCTGCTCTCGGTCAGGGATTAGTTTCCGCTGCGACCGCACGTGACTGCGGCGTTCCAGCGGTGGACACAGAGCACGCTATCGTTCATTCTTCAGCCGAGTGGGCGCCCTCTCCCCTGGCCCCGGTTGTGCAGTGTGCTCCCGTGATAAATTACCTCCCCATGTGCGGCGATCCAGCCTGCCCACTCTACGCTGCTCCACTGGGCCACGAGCCGCATCGTGGGCCAGTGGCGGTGGTAGTGGTGGTGGTGGTGGTGGTGGTGGTGGTGTGTGTGTGTGTGTGTGTGTGTGTGTGTGTGTTCGCCGTTCCCTCAGTCCCCCACGCCGAACGATAGCCGCCCGCTTCCTTAATGGCAGTCATTCGTTCATTGCTGGAAGTGATCAGGCTATTCTTGCTAACATGATTTGGGCGCACTCTCTCCCCCACTGTCGTGATGGCTTTAACGCCTCATATTGGGGAGGCATTTCCAATATTGTGAAATTAGTTTAGTGGTCAGATTATACAAGCTGAGGATGTTTCTGGGGGGAGGGAATCATGCTTAAATAATCATCTGGTGTTATAAACTGCTCATGTTTTACCTTAAACGTTTTTCTCAAACATTGTGATTATTTGGGTGTTCATCTGGTCCAGGAAAACAAGATAGTTGTCGACGAAAACAAGATGTCGTCTATTTTTCCGTATAGTATAACAAGTTATATCAAGTTAATATGCTGTCAGGCCCGCTATCGCTTGGCTTCAGTTCGTCATCGCTGTGGGCTATGGTCCGCCTGACTACCTGTTTAGATTGGCCACTTCCGTTCCTGATAAGTTGAAGCTCAGCTCATCTGGCTTGTAGTTATTTTTGGCATTTTCGTCCCACTCCCCATGCAGGTATCGATCGAGTCAATGGCTGTTTCAATGCGACGATACTTATTGACAGCATTATATTTTCATGCATATTTATTGCTTACCAAACATATTTATTGCACCCTCATATTTGGTGGCATAAGAGATACTCGATACAACCTTCTATCTGAATACATTCACACCCTCCAAGACACACCTGTATCGTCTAATTCATGAACGCCCTCGCTGCGACCTGTCCATTCAGAAACTCGGCCGACCCTTGCATTGGCAACATGAGTCGGTGAAAACGCGGTCACCCCACCCAGTCACACCGCATTCCATCCCGGGCGTCCCCGGCTGGGCAGTGACCATGTGTTGCACTGTGTTGCACTGTGTGCTCACTGTAGTCGATCGGTGTCTGGACAGGCGGCTGGCGGGCCCGGCACCCCGCGCGGTCGTATCTCGCGCGCAGAACCTAGCCCGGTCACCCGCCCGGCCACACCAGCTGCTCAATCAAGCCAGCGACCCCAAACGTCCGAGCACACAACATCCAGCGACCAAAACATCGAGCCACAATAACCAGCTGCCCAAACGTCAAAACCCCAGAGTTTCGCCAAGCCTGAAAAATAGAAGGGAAAGAAGCATTCTGAAGTTGATATTCTTTTCATCATGCTCATAGGCGAGTGATTGTCAAAGAGTCACCCCAATTGGGGGTGGCAAGACTGCCGTCCCGTGTGCCGGCCCCTTTCGACGCCACACAATAGTCCACTGGCCCGTCTCTCGGTATCCCCACAGTCCAACTGTTCAGCAGTCCAGCATCATGAAGTCCACCAGTCCAACGACCACCACGCGCGCGGCACCCGGCAGTCTAGTCGTCCATCAGTGCAGGCTCTCGCGTCATTGACACGTCTGACGCCAACATCATTAGACTGGCACGCAGATAACTCAGGGTTCCCGACCAGGTGGCGATGGGTTACCTCATGGTACCCCCCATCGCGAGACATTCCGTTGGACACCTGGCAGCACAGAACAATCCACAGCACTCAGGGAGACACTCTGCGCCACTATGCGCCACTCTGCGCCACTATGCGCCACTCTGCGCCACTCTGCGCCACTCTGCGATACTATGCGGCACTCTGCGCCACTCTGCGCCACTCTGCGGCACTCTGCAACACTCTGCAACACTCTGCGACACTCTGCGCCACTCTGCGACACTCTGCGCCACTCTGCGACACTCTGCGACACTCTGCGACACTCGGGAACCCTCTGCGACACTGTGCGGGACACCCGTGGCGTCGGGCGACACTCTCGGCGGGCCGGGGCTCGCCGCGCCTACTCAGCTCCGCCCTGGTTTATGGTGACCGGCTGGCGCGCACGAGCCACGACCCTTCGGCGACCGACAGTCAGAGGCAGTACCTCAGCATCAGCCCAGCAGCAGCCCAGCATCAGCCCAGCATCAGCGGCGGCCGAGCGGCGCTGTTTTGTCCACACCCGCGGCGCGGCGCGCCGGCCGCGCGGATCAACTGTGACGAATGCGCCGCGCTCGGGCGCCGTAACGAGTGGTGACCGGCCGGGCCGGCGGCCGCGCGTCGCTTCAGGCCGCGGGAGGCCGTAATGTTTTACAGATGGGTGTGGTGGGGAGCTCTGGTCGTCACAGGCTCGTAAGGGTGTGGTGATGTGGTATACGGTACCGGCGGGGGGTCGCCATGCTGTAGACTAAGCTGATGAAGCCACTCTGTATAAACTGGTGTGTAACTGGTATGAAAATCAGGATGGATATTTACGTGACATGCATAAAATGGTATTACATCTTGATTTAGATGCATATGCTATATATTTTAAGCATGAGTAGACGATGCACATACCCAGGTGTGCTATAAACAATATATTATCACCTTCAGCAGTGAACTTTATGTTGTTTTTAGCTTCGGGACGTAGTTGTTTTCTCTTGTAAGATACGCCATCAAAATGTCTATATTTTGTGTGCTGCAACTCTGAGCCGGCTTGCAGTGGACAGCTGGAACCTAAAAACTTAACATCCAACACTGGCACCTTCCGACTACTAATCGCATGTTTCAAAACATGTAACTCTCCGAGAGAACAGACCGCTGGAATAATTTGTCTTTGCATTGCACTCAGCGGTAGTGCCCTTTCACTGGAACGCAATTAGAAGTCCACTGAAAGTGTGGAGTGCGATCCAGGGCAGAGGAACTGGTTACACATCTGACAGGAGGTCTGTTTCCTAACACAGGTCTAATGAGCCATGCTGTGAGCGGCGACCAGTTTCCAGCGGACCCCGCACGCAGTCCATTAGAGACCCGCGCACGCATGCCAACAAGCGGACCCGCCACGGCACCAAGGCGGACCCCGCCACGCATCCAGAGCGGACCCCGCCACGCATTCACCTGCTGATCAGAAGTGATTGCGTCAGCTGGAATATCACAATATTACCGTGCACCATTAGAGACGTTTATCGCAATTTATGGTACCAAACCCCAGGCCGGGCAATCGTAAAGAAGCATACTGGTGTTTTACTGCCAATTGTCGGACAGAACAAGCCCTTTTAGGGCGTGACACCGGCGCGGCGACTGAAGCACCTCTATGAAATTATCGACGGCCGGCCGGCTCTTTTCCATATCCGTGGGCGGGGTTGCCGCACGGCGCTGCTCGCCTGAAGCCACTGCGGCGCGAGGCGCGCACTTTCAATTAGCCGACTGCTTTATTGGCCATTAATGCATAATTGGTTACCACCCAAATTTTACAAATTCTCGACAAATTGGCGGCCGGGTTTCGGAACGAGCCGCTCGCCCATGCGGCCAGTGCCGGCTAACTGAAAGTGAGCCGGACCTCCCTGCTCCTGACGCGAATTATAATCTTTATTTAACAAATTGGGTGCAATTTGCTAAGTATCATATAGCTATCCGGCACGGAACGAGCCCGCTTCAAAGACGCCGACCTTGTGTCTGTTACACTTCCTAATTCGTCGGCCGGCTAATGCGCTATTGAATGCAATCATTTGCCTTTACGATGATTCCGAGTCGGCCCGGTCCGCCAACATCAAAGGCGTTTCGCAGCTTTTATGCACGAATAACGTGGTCACATCCCATTTGCAGATGCGGAGGTGTTGGTTATAACACTGGGATGCTTATCCTCGGCAAACGTGCTGATGCATGATCTCTGAACACGGAACAGAGCAGAGGCCACCGGCCCGCCACGCATGCGCATTGCAGACGACTTTATCCCGCCTGGCCGTTTGCAAGCCTTCGGACCTGTCCTGTACGCTCGTTAAGCGAATGGCCGGCCGGAGGCTTCGCTGGCCCGGCCAGCTCGTGTTGGTCGGTGTCCGCTGCAGCCAGGCCGCCAGCGCTCAGAACGGCCGCCACACAGCGCGCACCAGACAGTTTTTGTCCATCCATCGGAATTAATGTGAGAATTGCGGCCTAAATCGCTCCTGAAGGCGTGACCTCGCCACTTTGTGGAGTTCGTTTAACACCCGTAGCGGCACCTGCGCTGTCAATTTTGTGGTTTGTTCCTAGTTAGTTGCCGGCCGGTCAGTGCTCGATAACCGATTATGATGGCCCCACAAAGTTTCCTTTTCCACTGTTCCACCATCTTCAGCCGTCCATTGCTAACCGCAGAGGCGCTGTATGCATGAAGTTATCACCTTTAATAAAGCTCTTGAGCGGCACGCTACGCGCAGGTCGCATGCGAGGAGGCTCTCGCTTCCGGTGCCGGCTCTATAAGAAGCCGTTTCCAGCCGTTGGGAAGACCCGAAGCATTAGTCGGGCTGGCGCCTCCCACAGGTGAGCACTGAGCAGCCACCACTGTAGCGGCGGTGGCGGCGGTCCTGGCGCAAAAAGCTCCGTTTCCGGCGCACTCCGCGGCCGCCGTCCACCGCCGCGGCGCGTTTTTCGGAGGTGGCAATGCGGCGCACGGGTGTGTCGCGTTTAGCGCGCGCCGCGCAGTGTCTGTTGTGACGCTGCGTCTGAGTTCAGATCGGAAGGGAGCCGCTGCAGCCGCCGATGACACGTGAACCGTCCCTCATAGCTCTGTAACGCGCATACGCAAACCTTGGCTGCCGACTGGTGACGGCAACCGAGCTGGTGCGACTACTGCGAACAAATATGGGCATTCATTGAATGCCCATGTTTGCGAAGAAACATGGGCAATGGGCATTCAATACTAGAAGTGAGGAATCATACCATAGCTCATGGCAACTGTGAATAATTCGCCCTTCTAGCTGTAAGGCTCAGCTATTAGCTGGTATGTACAATGAACATTGAAGCAATCCGCTATCTGGCGTTACTGACAGCGCCCACTGCACACCGGCACTCTCTGAGCGGACCGATTTAGCCGAACCTCCACTGAGGCGAGCCCACTGCCGGCGCTGCACGTCATATCCACTCAGAGCGCCGACACCCCTGGAGAGAGGCGAACCTGCGGCTGACGTCATCATCTTACCTTCCGCTGTCGACGGTGCCTCGACAGCCCCTCCGCCACCTGCAGAGTGCCGTCAGAGTGCCGTCAGAGGGGCATCATAGGGCCGTCAGAGGGGCTTCAGAGGGGCTTCAGAGGCCGTCATCTGCGGCTCAGGCGGACAGCAGACGATTGGCCGCATCTGCCCGGCAGGCGAAATCAAAGAGATCGCTCTGTTCTGTAGTTGCGCAGAGGAATGCACGCCTTCCGGTACGGCGCGTGCCCACAGAGTGGCGGCGCCGGCCCCAACTCTGTGATGTGATGGCGCCGGCCCCTGACCGGCACAGGTTCCCGGTAGTGATGAAACTCGGCCGTCTCTCACCTCCACAGTCACAACAAACCGTACCGAGCTGAGCTTCTGCAAATAGATCACTGGCTCGTGGTTCGACTTAAGTTCATGGCTCCATGAGGCATGTTGAGGATCTCCACTTAACGCCCACGGTTATCCAAGATGTTCCATTTATCCCAACTCAAAACTCCTCTCCTCTTCTTGTTCAGTAAATAGACTCCGCTGCGCCTTTTCCTTGTGAATTTTAGATGGATCGTACCCCGTGTGACATCTCCGTTCCTTCTTCAGTTTCAGACAAGGACGATGAAATGGCGGCGGAGACGGCTCTGGAGGACAGCGACCGCGACACACCCGAGGTCTCCTCCACCGTCGAGAGCGCCGTCCGGGACGACAAGGAGGAGCGGAAGAAGACCAAGCCCGAGGGCATATGCACGTGCGCCGAGCTGCAGGACGTCCAGTGCATCCTGGAGACCAAGGAGCTGTGGGAGAAGTTCCACGACCTCGGCACAGAGATGATCGTCACCAAGACCGGACGGTGAGTTCGTGTGTGTGGCTGTGAGTGGGAGAGTGACTGCGTGTTCATGGTGAGAAGAGAAAGAGGGAGGGATATATATGTGCGGAAAAGCTTCAAGGCCTTTCAAGTTGCAGCGATAGTCTTTTGTAAACAAAGGCTCGATGACTTATCAAAACACCGCAGCAGCTAACTTTGAAGGAGGGTTTTGATGACGGCTTCCAGAGCTATTTTCATCCCAGCATTCCAAAACTGTGAAGTTGTCAGAGCTCCTTTCTTTTCGATCTCCCATTCAGTGAATGACATGTCGTCAGACCAGGGAGCATCTGCCAACTTCAGCCCCCACCTGTCTCCGTCTGAGGGACGCTCCCCTCCTCAGACAGATAAGGGCCGCTCGGCCGACTCCGACCGACTCCGACTCTGACTCTGGTGGCAGCCGACGTGGCGACTCGCTAATATGGCGTCCCACCTGAATAGCTTCAGCGGTCGGTCTCACGGCACCAGAGCCGTCACTCTCACCTCCGCCCCGCCTTTTGAACTCCTGACCGGCCTGTCAAAACGGTGTCACGGACGCCGCGCCTGAAAGCGGCAGGAATTTTACGCCATTTTTTGTCACCGTCGGCGGCCGGCGACGGGCCGCTATTACCGATTATCGTCGCCCGTCGACGTCGCGGCGACCACCACCGCTCGCACCGCGAACCGGGCACGCGAGCCGCGAATTATTCACCGGCCCTCGAGTGGCGTCGGCGCCTTCTCTGGCCAGCCGGATGTGATAGGTCGAGCTGGGTGCGTTTTTCCGTCGGCCGGCCGCGCCAGCAGAAAGCGGCGGCCGGCCGGGCGACCCGGCACAGCAATGGCGGCCTCCAGGGGACGTGAAATATGAAACTTCATCACGACTGGCGAAACGCAGTGCCGACTGCCGACTGGTTGTCAGCGCGGTAGTTTCCGTGCGGGACTGCAGCTAACGGCCGGGTGGCCGAGGGCGATTAGTTGGCGGCATTGTCGACCGAGCCTGACTGCCGGGCTGCTGTGAACAATTGTCACCATTTGTCCGGCAGTAAGGCGGCCTAACCGGGGTCAGGCAGGCGTGGCAGGGCGCCGACGGGTCACCAAATGACAGCCGGCACGCCATACGGTCACCCGTCACCAGCTCAGGCAGGCGCCATGGTGGTGAACGCCCTTTTGAGGTAAATAGTACAGGCCGACTGGTCGGCAGCCGACATTAAAATTTACAAGCCAATCTTAAGACATAATTTTGCTTTTTGGCTTTGCTCAAGGACTTAAAAATAAACAAACGAAAAATGTTCAGTTACAGAAGTCGAAAGTATGCATACGCATACCACTCATATAATGGATGACGATTTAATGTATCTATGCATTATAGGTTTTGTGAGTCCCGGAAGTTTTTGCACCGAGCACCCCTCTCCATCTGATGGGCTTCTTAGGCTGGGAATATTCTAATTAATTCGTCGCCAAGTTACTAAAGCGCCTGGTGCTATTAAATAGAAGCTCATAGGAATGTATTAATTAATCGTGCAAATTTAGCGTTTTGTTTTCTTCACATACATAGAAACATAGGCATTCACTTCATGGATAAGCTTCTACATTTTGCCAACTTGTCAAGAGCCACGATTCTTGACAAGTTGGCAAGTTTTCATAACCGTTGTCGCGCATGTGTTTCTGTGGAGAAGCATTAACGGGTCATCTGCAATACTCAGCATTCCAACAGTTATCTTGAGATCCGCAACTGACGCGTGAACAGTTTACCGTTGCGCGTCACTAGCTCGGGAACCGATCCTTCTGACGTGTTTGGCCGTATCCCACGAACTACGAGTCATGGGATGTCTCATCGTACATTTACATCGCAGAGTCCAGAACCAGGCAGGAGCTTCTCATTAAAGAGCGTTACGGTGGCAATATCACACAGACTGTCTACCCTTCTTCCGGTCTGGAAACAACAAACGAGTTCCTCTAACAATCAGCAGCAATTGCTAGACCTTGCATTGTGCACTTCTGCAGTTCAGCCTGCTCCAGGTTTGTGTCAGTCAGCATAGTTTATAACTGCGCGAAATCTCGGAAGCGTACACAATCAATCCCATGATACAGGGAGCCGCTCTGTGAAGACCCCTGTTATATGTGATCGTGCGTGCAGTTCTCTGTGGTCGTCTCCCCGTCTCCTTGCGGCGCACTGGGCCACGCACGGGTTCACGATGCAGTTGAATATGGTCGTCTCCCCTCTCGCTTGCGGCGCACTTGGGCCACGCACGGGTCCACTTGGCGTTCTCTGTGGTCCGTCTCCCCGTCTCGCTTGCGGCGCGACTGGCCACGCTACGTGTCACATTTGCAGTTCTCTGTGGTCGTCTCCCCGTCTCCTTGCGGCGCACTGGGCCACGCACGGGTCACATTGCAGTGAACTGTGGTCGTCTCCCCGTCTCCTTGCGGCGCACTGGGCCACGCACGGGTCACATTGAGCAGTTCCGTGGTCGTTCCACGTCTCCTGCGGCGCACTGGCCACGCACGGGTCACATTGCAGTTCTCTTGTGGTCGTCTCCCCGTCTCCTTGCGGCGCGACTGAGGACACGCACGAGTCACATTACAGTTCCTTGTGGTCGTTCTCCCGTCTCCTGCGGCGCATACTGGCCACGCACGGTCAGATTGCAGCGAACTGTGGTCGTCCTCCCCGTCTCCTTGCGAGCGCAAGCTGGGCCACGGCACGGGTCGACTCATTGCAGTTCTCTGTGGGTCGTCTCCCGGTCTCCTTGCGGGCGCACTGCTGGGCCACGCCCGGCTCCACATTGCAAGTGAACTGTGGTCGTCTCCCCGTTTCCTTGCGGCGCACTGGCCACGCACGGTCACATTTGCATGTTCTCTGTGTCATCTTCCCCGTTCCTTGCGGCGCAATGGGCCACGCACGGGTCACAGTGCAGTTCTGTGGTCGTCTCCACCCGTCTCCTTGCGGCGCCCTGCCACGCACGGGTCACATTGCAGGTGAACTTGGTCGTCTCCCGTCTCCTTGCCGGCGCCACTGGCCACGCACGGGTCACATGCAGTTCTTCTGTGGTCCTCTCCCCGCTCCTTGCGGCGAACTGGCACGCAGGGTCACATTGCAGTGAACTGTGTCGTCTCCCGTCTCCTTGCGGCGCACTGGGCCACGCACGGTCACATTGCAGTTTCTGTGGTCGTCCTCCCCGTCTCCTTGCGTGCGCAGCTGGGCCACGCACGGGTATATTCAGTTCTCTGATGGCGTCTCCCCGTCTCCTTGCGGCGCACTGGGCCTACGCACGGGTCACATTGCAGTTCTGTGGTCGTCTTCCCGTCTCCTTGGGCGCACTGGCCACGCCGGGTCACATTTGCAGTTCTCTGTGGTCGTCCTCCCCCGTCTCTTGCGGCGCATGGGCCACGCACGGGTCACATTGCAGTTCTCTTGTATGGTCGTCTCCCGTCTCCTTGCGGCGGCACTGGGCCACCACGGTCACATTGCAGTTCTCTGTGGTCGCCTCCCCGTCTCCTTGCGGCGCACTGGGCCACGCACGGGTCACGTGAGGTCGCGACACTCCTTATGCAGTGAACTGTTGCATAAGGAGTGTCGCGACCTCATCACTGCAGGACAGGCAAGAGGAAGGAAACGAGCAGGCGGGAGCGAAAGCCAGAAAGGATGTCGCGCCTATGAAGAGAGTGAGAGGGGAAAAAGTGTCCAATAAATTTTGATTATATCAAATGTTACTCGTGAGCATATTCGCAGAAGTATTTAATGTGAATTTAACTTTATGCTCATAGTAAATATAATTATCTAAAGAAAATCAATAATGTTTATATGTATATATGTACATCTTATATATTTCATATTCATCACGGAAAATATTTATATATTTATACTTAATATGAGCATAAGGTTAAACTTATTTTTATACATTTATTTTTAACGAGCTGGTGTTTGTAGATTGCTTATGATGATGATAATGGTTAAGGTTTACGGGCGCACCGACTATAACAAAGTCACGTTTGCACCAGCTTGCAGCGGTGAAACACGATGATGGATATCACATCACCAGCGACGCGACCATCCTCCACCTCGTGTTACATAAGCTCCCGGCCGACGCCAACGACGGCCACGTATCCCCTGACCCCAGCGCGTGTGCCGCGCGACCCGTGCGTGCTGCGAGATCGCCACGTGTGCCGCGAGATCGCCACGTGTGCCGCGTGATCCACGTGTGTGCGGTCGCAGCCCGGCCGCGGGACGCGGCGCCTCACCACCGCCCAGCTGTGCCCCTGTCGGTCCGTCTGTCACGAGACGCACGAGGCCGCGACACGGTAATTGTCGACGTCGAGGCGCCGCCGCCGCCGCCGCCGCTGACGTGCAGGCTGCAGAGTGACGCACCGTGCGCCACCATTGTCTCGCGCCGCCGCATCTGCGCCACAATGCGCAGCGCCGTCGCCTTTTCTTGCCCGCGTCGAACCTGTCCAAGTGCGGCCGAGTCGGGCGGCTTGGATGGCTCAGGCGGCGAGGATGGGGCCCATTGTTGTTGTGACGGCTCGAGGATGCGGCAACACGCGGTCCGGGCACGCGCGCCGTGGCGGGCTCGCGATGATTCGGACAGCCGCCAGACAGTCCCGGACACGATCCGGTCATGCAATGGAAAGTGTATGCAGACGGACGGAGGGAGTCATAGGTCAGATAGCCCGTGGACACTGGACGCGATCGGTCTCCAGGCAGACTCAAGGCATGTTTCCATAGGAACATTCTTCGAAGATGTTATTCTTATAAATATAAAGATAAAACTTTCCGTACCAGAAAGCTCTTTCTTGATTATGTGGAAGTCATTATAAGCTACTGCTTATTGCTTGATGACGTGTATAAAGTTACATGCCAATTGCCAAGGGACCAGCTTATCAGACCAAATAGCCAACGCATTTAAGGCCTGGCAAAGCTTCAGTCGAGATCACAGTTTAATTCTGGTAAGTTGGCAACGACACACAGTACCAATGTAGAGCGGTGTGGAAACATTGAATCGGCACGGGGAAATGAATCATCCATTTTATTTGATACCTTGAGAGAGAAGCTGCTACGCTGCTGCGGTTCCGCTCCCGACAACAAACCGACTCGGTACAACAAACACGGCTGCTGCTGCTGCCAACTGACAGCCAGCTGTCAACTCAGACCAGTCCATCGTCGTTCATGCGTGAAAACAAACAGCCTGGTGTCTGATAAACTGAAATGTCGGCCACAGCCCTGCGCCAGCTCCGTTCATCACTTTGTTCTCGCGTTTACTGACGAGAGAATGTGTTTAATATCTCCAGTGAAGTGAGTGGCTCTTAATTTGTGTTGTCGGGAGTGTTTTGCCTCCACTCTTTATGTTGGCAGGGAGAGGCTACTCGTGTGTTGGGGTTATTTATTGTCCACCTGGCCAGTGATGCAGAACGAAACTTTACCACTCGCCAGTCGTGGGTGACAACTCAGAAATACTGCTACGAACGGTAATAGTTACAGTGGCAGGACAGAGATTCTGTCATGTCGCCTATTTCCATCCTGCGAGGTTATTTCGATCAGGGTGAAATGTATGTATTTTGTGTTTGTGTCGCCAGATGATCTTGGCAGTTGCGGTGAACGTATCATCATCATCATCTGCATAGGATTTGTACTGTGGATGACAGATATTTTCGCATAATATCGAGACAATTTTGTTTCAGTTAGCATTTTTATATTTTAGATATGTTTCGTTACATGCTAGGCAAAATACAATGGAGTTAAGTGATTAAAGTGATTGAGTAAATCAGTGGATTTGATGCTAGTTAAAACACTTAAAATATCTAGAAAACCAGTCACATATTTATAACATGATTTTTGATTAGTGATGTCATTTTCCCAAAATTTCCTGACCAAAACCAATCCAATACAAGACAGAAAGCATTTTGGTTGTCCAACTATGAACCGATTTTTGGTCGAGGCAAAAAAATGTTCCAAGATTTGAACCAATTTTTAACAGTATACTTATGTAAACAAGATTAAGCTGACCGAAAAGTGTCCAAAAATGTATCAGCCTTACCGACCGATTACCGAATCGGTCACACAATTTTTTCGGTAACCAAAATTTTGGTTACCGATTGACACCACTATTTTTGATAGGCACACTCGAGTAAATTTCACATTCGTTTTGGAATGTGATCAGCTGGTTGTGCCCAGCTTTCTTCAGCATACTTAATTGCCAATATACTTAACTGCATGTATTACCACCTTAATGATCATAAACGTCAAATATCGCCACCTCAAACTAAAACACATTGTCCCGTCAAATTAACTCTGTGTAGAGCAAAGCCACTCAGTATCAATCCGGTTCTCTTTCCTTCCGGTGGACTGCCATATGGTTAGTTCTATCACGCTACTTGACATTTAATGCATTCATTAAGTGTCGTATTACTTAAGGATGCCTCTAATTTCGGCGCGTATGTGGCGTGGAAGCGTCACATTACTGCTAATGAGTGTGAATGAAGCGGTCACTCAGACTTTGGGCATTTTGATTCGTGACTTCAGTGCAGCCGCGGCAGAATCCATTACTGGTGTGCATATTGCGGGGCGTCTTGCATCGTAAAGAGGCGTATGATGATATCCCTCTGCTGGTTAGTATCATAAACTAGGGGGGGGGGGTCTTCGTCCGCATCTCTCAAATAGACTGAACATGGACACTGGCCGTTCCAATGACGCGGGATTTCGCCTTCTGGGTGGGTTCAGAACCCAGAAGTCGCACCGCGCTGCAAAGTTAACTGATTCAACTGGAACTGGCAACTGGCATAAGAGTAACTTCGCGATTGAGACTAACCTTCCCCGATCGACCTGAAATTCAAGTCAAAGTGATCCGCGTCCAACCATTGCTGTTTACGTGTGCGTCCTCAGAGCTGGGTCTGGCAGAGGGGAGCGCCAGTGTGACGGCAGTGGACCGGTGCACGGTGGGCCAATTTCGAGCGGCGTCGGACAATAGAGCGCTCGCGCAGCACCGCTCTGGTCATGCAAATCCCAAATCAATGGCGACAGATGTAGAAAACTCCACCGAATTAGCCTCTGTCTGGTCACACACGTATCCTTTGTCTCCCCGCACCGTATCATTATTCAATTATGGATACGGGTAGCCCTGCAATTTTTGAAATTGTTCCTTTGGTGATGCCGGCCGGTCGCGACGGTTGCGTGCAAGAAGGGCAGCCGGCCGTGTCAGCGCCGGCAGCGCGACGGGCCCCGCTTGCACGCGCGCTCGATAGAGACGTAGCTCGCGATCGGCCGACTGATTTAGTTGACACGAGCCGGAACAAGGCACGCCAGCGCCGGTGACAGACCCAGTATGGCAGCCGCGCCAGGCCACTGGCTGCTGGAGGCACGCAACTGGCCGGGCGCCGCCCCCTCAGACACCCCCCCCCCCGACTGGTACGGCCGGCACGGCGGGAACGGCGGCTGACGGCGGCACGACAGTTCGACAGCAGCTGACGGTCGCCAGGGGCCAGCAGTCGGCTGCTGTCCGGTGGACACCGCCTGACACCAAGAGGGAAGAGAACCGTCTGATCGTCTGACCAGCGGACACCGTCTGACACCTCCTGGGAGGGGAAGGGAAACGGCACACCGCCACCCAGGCAAACATAAACAGATCGGCATATTTTTTGCAGAAGTTCTTAGCTAATGGCGACAACGTCCTGTGTCTACATTTTGGCAGAATGTATCCAATGTGGGTTTGAGCTCTGAAGTCCAATACGGTTCGAATTATAATAGGAGATATGATATTGATGCATCCTATTTTGCAGATCCATCTTGCTTCGTAACACATTTTTTATGCATAAATATTTGTAGGGGTGGTTTCCTGGTTTAAGATAGTATTAAAGCGGACTTTCTCCACAAGAGTTAATTCGTTGGGACTCAGAGATTTTGAATGTACTTTACATATCTTCGTCAGCGATCATTCGCAAGGAATGGGTACGTTAGATAAGAATACGAAATGATAAATAAGTCGTTCGTAGGAATTACGACTTAACTCTTGTGGATAAAGTTAAGATCAATAACGTAATTAGAACTATAGCTCGACATTATGTCCTTCCGTGAATATTACTACAGGTTAACGTGTTCTTTATATGCGCAATGATTGCTAAATTGATGATACAAATTAATCCAATCATCGCTCGAACCATTCAGCAAGCCTTTTCGATTACATTTTATTAATTGAAAGCTTTGTAGCCTTGACCCTCCCCTACGGGGGTCCTAACAGAACCCCCTGAAGTTTTTCTTGTATAACTTTTTACACATGCAAGTGGTCTTACTGAAATTTTTAGTAGCTAAGGATGCAACAATTATACGCATGCTGGCAAGATTTAATTGAAATTGGTTGAGTAGTCTAGTAAATAATGACGTTTTAGTGAGGTCATGCTGGTGGAAAAACGACAAATGTAAAAAAACGTAAAAAACAGAGTTGTGCAGCAATTTACAAATGAAAAGCATCAAAGATAGAAAATGACAATTGCTTTTGAATGTCTATCTCAGGTTTTCAAAGTATTTTTACCCCCAATTTTTTTTTTAAAAACCACCGCAAAATCAAATTTTGAAAGTTGTTGAAAAAGCGGAATATATGTAAAAGAACTAAGCAGGGAACTAAGCACAAACCAAATTTAAAAGCAATAGCCGTTTTCACGATGGATTATTTTGCGCGAAATGTTTTGAAACATTTGAAATTTTTTAAAATGTTTTAGTAGTAGCCGTTTTCACGATGGACATATTTGCGATTTTTTAACTCTCGCCCTACGTGACCGTAGAGAGAGGGTTAATACATTTATCGCAAATTAGTCCATCATGAAAACGGCTACTACTCAAACATTTTAAAATGTTGTAAAACATTTTGCGCAAAATAATCCATCGTGAAAACGGCTAACCTTTCTTATTTTGACTGAGTGATGGCTCCCTAAGTGTAACAATCTTATGACGCATTTTTTTAATCATTTTTTGTTTACTTTTTTGACCAGATAATAAAAAATAAATACTTTGTTTTGATTTTTTTTAGGCAAAACTGGTCCAGAAACGTACCTTCGTATTTACATTGATAAATTTCAAATTTTGAGGTTTTCTAATCGCTATTCCGGTCGTGGTCGAGTCAAGGTTTCTAATGCAAATCGCCCATAGCAATTATCATCTATGGTGACGATGTACGTGCCCTAGAGCTCATTAACTAACCTAGACATACAAATCGATATATGGTCAGATAGCTAAGTTAACGACCAACATTTGGACGCTAATCAAATCGTTTTATTTTTATAAATTTAATAATGACGACGAACAGAACAAAATCGTTATTTTTGGACGTGGTCGATTTTAGGTCATTCACTTGACCTGGTAGGTCACCCGTTGACCTGGAAGGTCACCCGTTGGCCTGAAACATAAAAAATCGATATAGTTAGATTCCTCACATGACGGGCAGCATGCAGCATGCCTTGCTCTACGTTGCTTGGCTTAGAAGTTAACATGGGGGTCTTTTTAGGACCCCCGGTAGGGCGAAGGTGAGAAAAGCTCCCGTAGGGCGAGGGTTAAGCCCACGACTCAATGTAAGCAACGCAATCAACAATTACATGCCCAGCGCCGTGTCAAAAACGCAAACTTTGAAATCAACACATTATTCTGCGGACTAATTTTTAATGAGGACTGTTCACTTCCCAAAGCGATCCGATTCCATCCTGTCGTGCCTTCAGTCACGTCCAAAATGAGCAGCTGACTTAACTTCAGTTCGCGATGAAGACACCCGCACGCCAGTGCCTGTCGCGTTTTTCGCCAGCTGTCTGCGCTGACGTGGCAAACTCGGCGAGTGCGGCGGAAATGGCGCGCGTTGCGTGCGCGCGCTATGAAAAGTTAATTCCGAACCGACAGGTCTAATAGCATGTAAATTCGAATTTCGACGGCGCCTGGAAATTCGAATGGAAATGTTCATTAATTTTGTACGAGCTGACACCACTGTTGACGGCGCGGGACACGGTGTTATTACTCCCCTTCCCGGCGGCGGCGGCGGCGATGGTAGGGGTGGGGGGGGGGGGGGGGGGGGGGGGGGGGGCTCACTGACGGCCGGAGATTAGAATGTAGGAGCTGCGAGCCGCACAGCGTCAAAACACGTCGATAGTCGGCGATCGTCGGTGTTGGCCGGGCTGGGCTGGGCTGGTGATTTGGCTGGGCTGGGCTGGGCTGGGCTGGGCTGGGCTGGGCTGGGCTGGGCTGGGCTGGGCTAATATTTGCTACGTTTGCCGAACACTGCTGGCTGTTTCTGTTTCAATCATTTTTCCTTGTTGCAATTCTTGGTTGCATTTCCCGGTAAAAAAGCGCAATAACTAATGAAATCTTAAACCTGTAACGAACTAGTTAAACTGGTTAAACCTTTGTCACTAGCAGGCGATTCCGCCATCTGAATCCCGCTTTTCTCATCGTTTGTTTCACATCTTATATATGCTCTATACGTAGTACATACCTATACAGGACACCAATACCGTTGTCTTTATCGCTCTCATCAGGCTGGAAAGATTGTATATTTTTATAATTTTCATTTATAGTTGAATCGTTCTGTGCAAAAATACGTTTATGCCAGCTATTGTTTCAGTAGAATTTCTCACAAAAATATTTTAATAATTTGTATGCTTACGACAAATTTCAGACAAAACTATTTCTCTAATATCTTATCGACATATTTTCGCCGAGCTCTCATCAACAGAACAGACCCAGGCCTCCCCGTCCCGTTAAAATCGATACGGTCTTTCACTATCCATTTCAGGGAAGGCTAGTTCTAAGCTCATTACCAAGGTTCGAAATGTCATGCAGAATGAGGTCAAAATGTCGTCACGCCGCCTAGTACGCGTTCATAGTAGTAGCCTGCAGTATTTGCCGTCTGGATGGGCGCTGCGTTGCGAAGCTACTTGGCTCGTTTCTTTCACTCTGAGGTATGCTTTAACCCATACATTTTCCATTATAGTCTGTTATAAGCTCATGGCCTCACAGGCTGGTCACCTGCTTTTGTAAAGATAATTAACGATACCATGCAGGGTCGTCGTTTCATTACATTTTGCCTCGTATTCAACCATGGTAGCACATAAGGGCAATATCCCTAAATGGGGATTGATTTATCGTGGTACATTAATGAATAAAGCAAATAGGTCGTTATATAATGTGCAATGTACATAGTGTATTGAAGCGATTAGCCACTTCTAGTCCCAAACGGTATTGAGTTATAATTAGAATCAGATGGCCATTGCAATTAACCAATTGAGCAAAATGAGAAACAGTGATATAAGTGTTCCCGCTCATGCAATTTCTGCACATGACAGGCGGGCTATCATTATCGCTAATTGTTTTTATTGCACGGCATAAAAATTGGATTCTCAGCACATTAGTGACTCATCAGACGCCACCGTAGTTTATTCTGCCACTACTGGCAGTGCTGCGGCACGGTGGGCTGCAGTAGGATCACCATATTTCACTGACATGAACTTGCACAAATTCCGCCTGTTACGGAAAATGACATGCATCATGCTCTCAGGTAGTACTGACGTTCAATTAGTCGCTTTGATTCGAGGCGTATCAGCGACGTAAAAGTTAATCAAATGGTGATTAGTTGATGGTTGGACGATAATAAAATTAACAGTGACGCCTGGCGTATTTTTCTACACAGATATTAAGGAGCAAACGTGTGTGAAAATATTATCTGACTAGTTTAATCCGATCGGAAGTTTTAAATTACTAACCAAGAGCACGTGCGCCTTGGGGGTTTATATAAAGTTGACTAATAATTTAGGACAAAATGACATTATTTCAATAAATTAGCAGTCTTACAACAGTCTTGGTTATTTGCATTGTGTGGCACAGTGGCGGATCCAGAAAATCTTCAAGGAGGGGGCCATCAATTGCAGTGGTACCCCTACCTATACCCAAATCTGAAAACTCGACGGATTTGGGTCCATCTATATTTTGAAGGGGCCCCTCAATTTCAGCATTTATTTTTTTTTAAATTTGCAAAATGTTAAGGGACCCCTCAAGGTCAGCGAGTGCCCCCCTCAGCCGGCCAGAGTGCCCTCCTGAGGCGGCTAGAGTGCCCCTCAGGGAGCGACAAGAGTGGCCCCTCAGGCGGCTAGATGCTCTCCGAACGACAAGAGTTACCCCTGCAGGCGACAAAGTGCCCCCCAGGCGACACGGAGTGCCACCCGTCAGGCGACAAGAGTGCCCCTCAGCGGCGGCAGAGTCCCCTCAAGCGGCCAGAGTGCATCTCAAGTGAAGGCCCAAGGGGGGGGCATGGCCCCATGGCCCCCCTCTGGATCCGCCACTGGTGTGGCAGCTACATCTATGACGTGCTCCTTTGCATCAGAGCTCCATGCGGAATTATCAAAGCCCTGTTGGTTGTAGGTCACCTTTCCGACAGCTCACCAGCCTGATTAGCAGACACAATCGTGTGAAGCATATATCCTCACAGCACCTGCCACCACGCGAAGCGCCCATGACATTACGATTTATGTCAACTAATGCGCGAACATAATTAGTTCTTTTCGCGATCCCAATTAGTGCCGTGGTTGCCATGACAACGCGTCCGTCCTTCCTTGCACCGGTGCTCACACAGTCGTTGCTGTAACACTACCGGACTCGTCAACCCGTGCTGTCACGACCACCTTCTTCCGAAAAGTGTTTCGCGACCGCAATTAGTGCGGCTGATACGGCGCAGTTAGCCGGGCGTAAGTGCGCCGAAATTGTCATTAGTGTGACCTGGGCGCGCCAGACGGCCTCCGCCGCGGCGAACTTTCGGCGACATCTTTGCGCCGGAATCGGCCGTAAAGCGCGTCATTCGCCACCGGCACGCCACTCTCCCACGCCGCGCCGTGATTGCCGCCGAGCGCAGCTATCACAGCCGCGCCGCGAACGCCGAATTAGCGACATTGATTCCGGTGGCGCCGCGCCGCGCCGTTAAAATGGTGTCAGGACGCGTGTGAACTCCATTGTGTCCAGCGTCCTGGCTCCCCTGAGGATGCCAATCAGCCACCCTGACCGCCGCACTACCGCCTAGAGATAAGTGAAATGTAATCGCCGTGGGTGCGTCGAGAACGACGCCGGCGCGCCATAAACGACGCGATCGCGGCGCGGCGTCCGATCGACGCGTGCCCGCCGCGTCGGCTCGCTCCCGGCAGTTGAGAGGCATCTGCTCTGTCTTCTGAACTGGCGTCGTGATCGCTATCCGCGGACAAATCGGCAGTCAGAGTGTGCTGCCAGCGTAACCCGGTTTGCGCGCCGCTCCGTCGATTGACGGGTGGTGAGCGTGGCTTGACGTGAGTGCAGAGGTTTGTCGGTGAACGAGCCACTCAGTCAGGCGCCGGGCAAGCACCCATGGGGCACATTGCCAAGGGCCGTTGCACGGTGTTTTGCCTGTCGGTACCGCACTCTGAATTAGGGTAATTTCGTTAATGATATTTTAAGTTTCACTCGCGTCGTAGGCCGACTCGTAAGCCTCGTTACTGATAATGGTCAGCCTTCTTTGTGCCTTGTGCTCTCTAAACTGCCGCCATCAGGCTCGAAAACAGCTGATACAAATCGACTGCCTGCATTATAGGCTAATAAAGTATCACAGCGGTCCATTAGATTCTGTAGGCCGGCCTGCGTAGTCAATGGCCTGCAACGGGCTCCATTCGACGTAATGGTCTTGTTTTTATCATTGTAGCGAGGTGTTTTTGATGGGTACTCATTTCCAGAGTGCATAAATTACAGTGGAGAAGTGTAAATTTGGACCTGGTGCCTTTTTATTCGGGCCGCCTTATTACACGTTCGGCGCGGAGAAATTGAATCAAATCATACAGATTAGGCGCGGCCGGGCCGTGTTTTTCGACCGATAGGTGTTCGAAGCGGCGGCGGTGCGCGCTGTGGTCAGTCGGAACAACAGGTCGGACGGCGGAGTGGGGCGGGGCCGGCGAGCCTCCGGTACCGGCACACCGCAGACAGCGATCTGTGATTGATACAGAGTCAGACCCGGCCCCACTGATCAGTGATCAGTGATCACCCCTCCACTGGGGCACCGGATGGAAGTCATCAGAGGACTACTACTGGTCACTGCCGGATGGGGATGATCTTGAAACTGCTGGTCAGTGCCGGGAAAAACACAACATTGTGACACGTTATGCGAAGGTAAACTGATTTCAGTTTCAGGTATTTTGCTGAAAGCTAATGTAACACGGGGAGTTATAATTATCATCGAAACTCGGACGTTCTATTGCGGTAAAATTCGTACCCTATCTTTTGCCCACAATTTTGAATAAGTTCCCTTTCGAAGTCTATTGGAGTTTTCGCTAACAACCATTACCACCGTGCAAGTTGTGTACGTCAACTTTGGCAGTGTATTTTCTGCAGCAAAACGGCGCCTCCTGTACTCGACTCTCGCTCTGTGCCAGGACACCGTGCCGTTCCTCCACTGCAGGGACCACCCAGCTGTCGACTGTCGAGTGGCCGTGTTAGTATGCCCGGGCAGTGTGCCGGTCTGTCACGGGTTCGACTGGCGCTGTCAGACGCCGAGTGTCCGTGTCGATACCGCTCGGTTTTTGGCCGGACGCCGAGCGAGCGCTGTCGTGTCACCTGATGGTGTGACAGAGGAATGTCGTGTCACCTGATGGTGTGACAGAGGAATGTCATGTCACCTGGTGGTCTGACACGCGGGAATGTCACACGGCAGCGCCCCGGACGAAAAGAATGCCGTGCATGATGGCTCGCCCGGACAGAGACTAGCTTCGCATGCAGCCAAGTCAGACAGGACGGGACTTCGGGAGAATGCCGAATTTGAATGCCGAGAGTTCAGTCAGAACGTTAAAAGGGTCTCTTGCATTTATCATTATTAAGTTGATGTATTGATTTGACAGGAGATCAGTATTTCATCGGAAAGTTATTCGAGCTGAAAAGGTGCTCGGCTCCTTAAAAAATGCGTTCTTTTAGAGTAATTGCAAAATATACGTCGATCTGCTTTGTGTGAACTGAACGTTGTTAGAACATCTATATTTGTCTGCAAAAAATGCGTGGCCAGAGAGAGGATCGAAACCACGTTCGATATGTTTACGTAATTCTGTATTATAATCAAAATGTCAAAACTTCAACCCCTGGGTGCCGCCTAAGTTTTTCTTACTGATGAAAAAATATACAGGAAATGTTGAGAAAAGAATAGGGAAATTTTAAGGTCGGGTACTGCGCATATCCGAATATGAAATAATATTTGGAAATATTTTAGCGATTAGGTAAGACATGGATGAGAAATACCCTGGATTGGCCACTCTCTGTCGGTGCCTTCGATGAAGGAGACCATGGCGGCCACCTAGCGGTCGAAGCGCGAAGCTTCGACATACAGGAGAGCTCCCGCAACCACTTCAAGCGACACGTCCCTCGTTATTTCCGATTACTAACCGCAGGCGTGCGCAAGGCGGGCAATAGAAAGCTCTCATGAGACAAACAGAAGTAGCGCATAAATATTATTATAAGGTCACATGTCAGGTCACAGCCAGGGAAGGTAAAACAAGGTATTTTAGTTGATGGGCCTCATATTTTCCGTCCAGCTTAGATTAAACTCTTTTCACACAATTGCTCCAGTTTATGATCAACATTACCTCAAGGTATGATATGAACAAATTGGTATTTAGTTTTTGGATCCATATTTTAATTGGCATTACACATTCCATATTATTAAAACCATGATGTACAGCACGGCACGCCCACCATAATGATCCTTACCTTCCAAGGATTCTATATACCAATATTTATCTGCGTCAAAAAACAATAACTGTACTTGCAGAGGGAAAAGCATCTGAAGCACTTCCGCGTTTCGACGCTATTTAACATAAACAAACCCGGTCTCCTAGTGTATGTCGTTTGGTCGGTCAAACTCGCATTACTTCACGTCATTGGACCTCCGAAGTACCGCCCGCTTTCCGCTGGACGCTGCCTGACATTTAATTATAATACAGGGAATTTATTTATAATATATATAATATAATTTATGTGGGTACTAGTAATATTCAAACTGTCTATGTTGCTGAAGCCAAATCAGCGATATTTGCTGATAGTTGCAATGGAGGTGCCCTGGCACAGACACCGCCATTACTACTCAGTGGCCAATTTGTGTACGCTACGAAAGTTATCGGCAATCGTGTGGCTAGTTCTCGTCAACCAGTGTTCATCTCTGAGCCGACTAGGCTTCCAGGCGGTGACTGCGGTGACTGCGCTGGCAGCCGTGTTGTCATTCCTTCCTCGGCAGCGCCCAACACAAACTGACCGACCGCCGGCCGACGGCCATTAAACATTGACGTGGTTGTGGCGAGCGCGGCGATCGGGAGGCCATTACGGCGCGCTGCATTTTTCAACGGCGCACCATCGAACGGCTGCATATTTCAGCAGCTGGCAAGTCGGCACAGCAGCAGCTCCGATCACCGCCGCCGAGTCGGCTCTGCGCAGCACCGACGGCGGCGGAGATGGCGCGCCGGAGACGAGCGGCGCGGCGGCGCGGCGGCCGGTCGCGCGTGTCAAGCTAATCCGCTGCGTCCAGTAAACGAGCTCCATTAGTGGCGTGCCCGGCGGCCCGGCGGCGGAGACCATGTGTGCGGCGTGAGAGACGCGGCGCGCAGCCTCCGCGCCGCGGCAGCAGGTCACCGCGCCGCGCCACTTACGTCACGCCGGCGCGTCACTTATGTCGCGTTAGTTGCGCGGCAATTAGCCGCGCAGCAAAGGCAGACTGCGCGGGTGGCGTGCGGACCGCCACTGTGGTTACCGAGGACGGTGATACCGGGCGCCGGCGTAATCCCATCCGGCTGATTACCGCGCCGATTACGCCGCCAGAGCGTCACCTGGCCGCGCCGAGACAAAGGCGACGCGGAGCCGCGCCGACACCGCCGCGCGCAGGAAAATGGCCGTGCTGTGCGCGGCGCGGGACGGTGCGGACCCCCGCCTGCCGGCCATTCCGACGCAGCGCAGCTCGAGACCGGCGCGACCGGCGCGGACGTGCGCCGGATTCCGTACGTCTCTGTCGCGCGTGCCGAGCTCGGCGGCCAATCGTCGTGGTTGACGCGGCCGCCGCACCCATCGTAAATTATTTAGCACGTTAAATTACAGCTCGCTAATGGGCGCACATCGTCGACGGAGGTCCTCCGGTGCTCGGCATTCCGACGAGGAGCGGCGTGCCGCCCGGCCGACGTGCCCCGCGCGACGAGCAGATGTATGGCCGTGTTTTGACGACGGAAGAGACTAGAGAGAAAGAAAGGAGAGAGGTGAGAGAGAGAGGCAGAAGAGCGACGCCCGGTGTGCACCAGACAGCGACGCGCGCGAGATTCCATCGTCGCACGGCTGTCAGTCCAGTCCCAAGTCTTGCGTAGATCTGCAGAGTCTCGGGCTTCAGATCATGCATCGCTCTGAACTCAAGCTCGAGCCTGGTTGGCGCTCACCGTTCTTGTTGAGTAGTCGAGCTCACTCCTGTTTGATCGCGGAGTTGGTTTCTGTGTGGTCGGATGTTGAGAGGGTCTATATGGCAGGGTAGTCCACTGTCGGTCTAGATACATCAAGTGATCTCAAACTATCCTCTCTGTCCTCTTGGCATAAGGCTTGTTGTTCGTTTTACAAGCTGCAATTGACAATTGAACAATGCACAGCGGGATTGATTATCTATGGTGTCTTAGTCCTGCAACAGGGTTACCTAATACGGGGAGAGCTTCTATCGTAGATTAAATCATTGCCAGAGTTGTGGCGAGCGGCAGTCTTAGTAGATATGTAAGAACTAGGAGTGGAGAGGAAGTAGCGAGCGCAGGACTTTTAATTCAAGAGTGTGAGAGATTGTAGATAAGTGAGAATGACGTAGGGTGAGAGGGAGCAGTGTACCGACACAGCCACCAGGAGACATCTGTTGAACTCTAGAGACGACAGATCCAACCACAGATCTACTATGGTGGCTCCCGGAGGACGGTGCTGCGGGCGTGAGTCGAGGTGACCTCGCCGTCCGCCGTACATCTGCTACCTCCAAGATACCGCTTTGAGCGTAATAACTTACATCTCGGTTGAGCGCCCGTCCATCACTCAGGTGGCAGACGAGCGGTATATCCGGTCGCCAGCGGCAACGGCATCGCATGAACGTCGCCAACGCGCCAATGTCGCCCGCGGAATGTGTCAGTAAATTTTGCAGCACATGTTAGTTGCGCCACACTTCGATGGCTGTGCAATGCCACTCAAGCTGCAGTCGACTAATTTCAGCAGCCGATGGCCGAGGAAGAAACGCCGCATTCTGGTCTCAGTAACAAACAGCTAGCGGCGAGGGTGCTGAAGCCCCGTGGAGGTTGTCGGAGTAGCGATCGGGAATTTTGTCGGATTTCAATGTTCGGGGTGATGATCGGGGTATTGTCGAGAGGTCAAATGTTCAGGGCATGTGTCTCGGGCCCCGGTAACTCGGGTGTAACGCGATCTGTCGGATGTGTCGGGTGTGTCGGGTATGTCGGTATGTCGATGTGTCGGGGGTGCTGTCCGGATGTGTCGGGTGTATTGGTAAGTATAGGGATAGTGACCGGGTCAGATGTCGGACTGAATCAGGTTTGGAGTTCTTGTGATGTATCGGGTGTGTCTGATGTGTCGAGTGTGTCTGGTGTATCGGGTGTGTCTGATGTGTCGAGTGTGTCTGATGTGTCGAGTGTGTCGGGTGTGTCGGATGTGTCGGAGTGTATCGGGTGTGTCGGATGTGTCGGGTGTGTCGGTGTATCGGGTGTGTCTGATGTGTCGGGTGTGTCGGGTGTGTCGGGTGTGTCGGGTGTGTCGGGTGTGTCGGATGTGTCGGGTGTGCGGATGTGTCTGATGTGTCGAGTGTGTCGAGTGTGTCGGGTGTGTCGGGTGTGTCGGGTGTGTCGGATGTGTCGGGTGTGTCGGGTGTGTCGGGTGTGCGGATGTGTCGGATGTGTCTGGTGTGTCGGGTATGTCGGGTATGTCGGGTGTGTCGGGTGTGTGTCGGGTGTGTCGGGTGTGTCGGATGTGTCGGGTATGTCGGATGTGTCGGGTGTGTCGGGTATGTCGGGTGTGTCAGGTGTGTCGGGTGTGTCGCGAGGCTGAAGCGGGCGGGTCGCCGGTAAGCCGCCGTGATAGGTCAGTCACGCCTCAGACCCTGAGTGAGGGTTGGTGTGGCGTTGGTTTGCCTGATCACTGCAGGGACTTTGTTGTCTGCTGGCAAAATCATATCAAATAAATAGGTTTACATTCCATGATACTAGTTTGTGATATTAATGTTTACAACTATATATAACTTTTCAAAGCAGTAACAGCAGATTTTCCTCAACTGCAGAGGAATCTAACATTTTCCAAACATTACAAACAACGTCAGAATTATGCTTCAGACTTGTCAAAATGAGTGATATTGATTAAAAATATTCTCTCACAAAAAGCTCACCCCAAGCAACACAACACCGCCGCCACCATCGTGCCACCATATCACCAGCGCACTGTTAACAACAGAGTGGAGTCTGTTGGGGCGGCACGCGCCGGACCTCCGTGTCTGCGCTCACAACGCCGGAACGAGCGGGGTTGTCTCCCCCAGGGAGAAGGAGGGGGGAGGGGCGTGCGAACCCTCCCCGATATAGACCGGCCGTCTGTCACGCCGCTTGTCACGCCGCCGTCACGCGCGTGACGGGAGCGTGACGCGCGCGTGACGCCGCGATGATTCGTCGACGGCGGAGTGACACGGTCATTTGTGGCTGCTGACCCGGTCGCCAGGAATAGGTCCTGCGAGAGGAGGGGGGGGGGGGGCTGAGAGTGGGGAGCCCTCTGTCAGCGCGTGGTGGGCGGGGGGGGGGGAGCTGGGGAGGGTCTGGGAGGAGTCTTGGGCGGGGCTGAGAGGGATGAACATCGCTGTCATCTCGGGGATTATGGTAACGGGATGGCGCCAGGCTGGAAGATGGAAGATCGATTCAAATTGATTGGTTCTGAGTCTGACACAAGGATGACGTTTGTGAATGCGCGCGCATCGATGTGTCCTAGAAAGGTGAATTTCTCGTATCGTCATTCGGAGTGGCGTGTAAGGTGTCTCATCTGTCTTGATCGTTCACGCATTAGGACACGTGAGGCCCTTATCGCCGCATTTGTATTCAAGGCGAGGCTTGTTTATGCACAGCTACAGCATACGCTGTCATGGCGCCTGGCACTCACCTGACGTGACAGGCCAAGTCCTGAGCTGACAGCTCGTCATCAGCTGCCCGAGCTCTGATTCAGCACTGATCATCAGCTGCCTGAGCTCTGATTCAGAACTGATCATCAGCACTGATCATCGGCCTGCCCGAGCTCTGATTCAGCACTGATCATCGGCTGCCCGAGCTCTGATTCAGCACTGATCATCAGCTGCCTGAGCTCTGATTCAGCACTGATCATCAGCTGCCTGAGCTCTGATTCAGCGCTGATCATCAGCTGCCTGAGCTCTGATTCAGCACTGATCATCGGCTGCCCTGAGCTCTGATTCAGCACTGATCATCGGCTGCCCGAGCTCTGATTCAGCACTGATCATCGGCTGGTTGAGCTCTGATTCAGCACTGATCATCGGCTGCCTGAGCTCTGATTCAGCGCTGACCATCGGCTACCCGAGTTCTGATTCAGCACTGATCATTGGCTACCTGAGCTCTGATTCAGCACTGATCATCAGCTGCCTGAGCTCTGATTCAGCACTGATCATCGGCTGTCCGAGCTCTGATTCAGCACTGACCACAATCGGGAAGGATATTCAGTGGACGCATCGGTAAAAAGCTGAACCAATGAGCATAACAAATTTATGCTACGTGACGTGGTACATCAATCGATGCGGAAGGTTTTGATGAAGCATGTCGGTAGTGACGTCGGTACTAAGTCAAAACAACGAAGTTACAATTTACAAATGTATGGCACCGAACAAGTCATTGCGGGCTCTACGTACAATTTTTGTGAATTTCTTCTAATAAATAAGGTCGGAAAGATGCAAAATTCAAGTTGCGCAGCTTAAATGACATAAACATCACATTTGCTTTTAGATTTGCTCACATGCTGGACCAAACTGTGTGTAGCATATGTTATACTTGACTTAGACTTGAATTATGATAACTTCCCGTGGCGTAAAATGCTACTTTTGTTACACACCTGTGCTCACAAACCATGCCAGTCTGGAATGGTACGGGCCGTCTGTTTATCACCAATCTCCTGTCTTTGCAGCTGCGTAACATGCTGACATCTCCTCACCAGACAGCTCCTCCCACCGCTGACCGATACTCTCCTCTGTCTCCCTCTAGGAGGATGTTCCCCACGATCCGGGCGTCCTTCACCGGAGTGAAGCTGGAGCAGCGCTTCCTGGTCGTGATGGACATCGTGCCGGCCGACAACAAGCGCTACCGCTACGCCTACCACCGCTCGTCGTGGCTGGTGGCCGGCAAGGCGGACCCGCCGGCACCGTCGCGTCTTTACGTCCACCCGGACTGTCCCTACAACGGAGAGCAGCTCAAGAAGCAGGTGGTCTCCTTCGAGAAGGTCAAAGTGACCAACAACGAGATGGATAAGAGTGGTTTGGTGAGTAGCAGAATTTTGGCGGTGGGAGAGGGTGAGAAAGGGAGGGGGGGGGGCAGAATGTGCGGGAGTCATATAGATGCGGTATGGGGAGTTTGATTAATGTTTGAACGGAAGTGATAGGGGAATAGTTATCAACAACAGGGTTGTTGAGTGGTAGTTGTGGCTTGCAGATGTGCAAGGGCCATAATGAAGTTAAGCTAAAATAGGACAATATAACGGATGGATCTACCTTTACTCACGAGTTTCCTATTATCTTCCATTGGTCTCAAAAGCGTAATACTTCAATGCATTCATTTATAAGTTGCATTAATTAAGCCTGCATAATGACGCAGTATCCTGCTGCAGGTAATCCTGAACTCGATGCACCGATACCAGCCGCGAGTTCACCTGATCCTGAGGAAGGACGGTCAGGCTGGCAACATCACCGATCTGGAGGGGCAGGACTACAAGACGTTCATCTTCCCGGAGACAGTGTTCACGGCCGTCACCGCTTACCAGAACCAACTGGTGAGTCTGAGCGCAGAACACTGTGAGATGACTCTCTACGACAGATGGAGATCCTCCACTTCTGTTTGAGCAACATCGTTATACGAACTTGATCGAACTCGTCCCTATCGATAGTGTTAATAGCAGGGGGAGTTGCTTATTTCGAAGATGGTGAAACTTGTATTATAATATACAAGTTGGTTTATGTATTTCAAGAATATATAAATATGTTTGATCACGCCGCCGTCATGCGCGTGACGGGAGCGTGACGCCGCGATGATTCGTTGACGGCTCATCATGACACAAATGCCTGTATGTCAGACATTTATGTCAGGCATTTACATTGAATATGAATATACATATCGTTTATTATGTATATTTCTATACATATATATAAATAATATATATATAAATATATATATTTATATATATATATATATATAATGAATTGAACTAATAATTAGACGTCGTAACGTATTTATAAGCAATGTCTTGAGGGCCTTACATTGAAGGAGTGTCGCAGCCTGACCCCAGAGGCTACCTACCTGTATGTGAGACGTGTATAGGGCCTCCTGCGAATTCCTTCTCAGCATGTCGGACTATCTTAGCTCGCATTTTTCTTCTGTCTGGAGTCCACATGCTTTTCCTCGCGCCAGGCTCAGATAAGCTGACTAATCTGTGTTCTGATTGCAGATCACCAAGCTGAAGATCGACAGCAATCCGTTCGCCAAGGGATTCCGGGACTCGTCGCGCCTCACCGACTTTGAAAGGTGCGTCAGGGAGACTCGTAGTGTTCACTGCCTTCAGAAGGGCACGAGCAGCTGGATGTCGTGCAGTTCAGGGTAGCTCCTCTGTCAGAGATGCTCTGAATAGTTATCTGGGAGCTGGAGGTTATTGGCTATTGTTCAAAAGGGTATATCTGAAATGCTGGTCAAGCACTCTGTAATAAGGAATGCTTGGTAGTTGGAAGTGAGGAAAACTAGAAAAGAAAATGAGGGTCATATGATCGAACAATAACGGTTCGCTTCTTATTATTTCGCTATTTTTGTGATTCGGCGACTTTGGTAAGTGAATTTCCAGACGAGTCTGCTATTCCAGCATGGTTTTAGTTAACTGGAAAGCGACTGGATATTTGACATATTATCGGGACATGCAATATGTAATGTGGCAATGCCAGGGGAATGACGCCCAAATAGATGTGTCTAGCACGAAGCAAAACAAAAAACTCAAATTCCTTCGAGGTCCCAAAACATCAGACGCATATGCACAATGTGATCCATATCACACAGAAGCTGCGTCTATCCAACAGGGACTCTGTGCGCAAATTTCACGTCTGTTTGGTCTCTCGCTGGGTGGTCCTCGCCCGGCACGTCTGGCATTTGATGAGCAGTACAGACTTGCACTGCTACCGGGCGGGGCTACCTCGTGAGCCCGTTCTTCTCACTCCTCCCCGGCCCGCCTCCCATGGAGCCGACGCACCCGTCTGCTGCTGTGATAGCCGAGCCACACAAACACTCCAGGCACGCGATAAAAACAACATTGTGACGCCTTAAATCACCATGACGACGCGCGCCGGAACCGGCAGACCCCTTCCGGCGAGGCGGGCGGCTCGCGAGGCGCGAGGCGGTCACCTCTGCTTCGCGCAGCACCAGCAGCTGAAGCAGCAGCGGCAGCGGCAGCGGTGGCAGCGGCAGGACGCGTCGTTAATAACCGCGCGTCTCATATCTGGCATTCCGGTGTCGGGTTTTTCACGCTTATTTGCCTCGCGTCGCTCAGTATGTGGTTATCGGAGGCATCGCGCGCGGGCGGGCTGCTGCCGGGCCCGCGCTACCCGCGCACCGGTCTGTCACGCGCACTGCAAGAACTGGGGAGTGGCGGCACACACCGGGACGGGAGGCGGTCGTAAGGGAGGGGCAGGGAGCGGTCCGGATTTCATGGACCGTCAATCCCATCCCGGCTGACACACGAGAGCTGAGCTGCAGGTCTCTGCCGGGTGACTGGAGTGCTCTGTGGCTATTCTCCGATCATTCTACATACTTATGTCCCAAGGTCGCTATATTCCCATTCTTAATATCGGGAATTTATTAGCACCTTTAACATTAGCCTTTTTTACATTCAATATATTACATTCAATAAGGGATTTTGAAGGAATTTTAACAGTTTTCAGTGGTTTTGTTAAAAATATCAGTAAAAGTATGACGAAAACTCTAGTAAATCAATTTTGGGGTCATCTTTCAGTATAGTGGGGATTATGTTTGTCACTAAGCTGCATCCTATCCAGCGAAGTGGGCCTCAGTAAACTCAATCACGTCATCCAATATGTGTTGCCTTATCTGGAACACGAAACGACCACAAATCGGCATAACACCTTCGTCACTCACGCTAGGGATAACGCTTATCAACCACGGCTGGCTCTAACACAAAGAGTACGCTACGGTACGCTACGCTACTCCCATTATAAATTTGAGAACCTCGTACTTTACCTACTGTTAGCTAATGATCCCCAGTGACATTAACTATTCACTGTACGGATCGGCGGCCCTCCTTATGGTCCTCGGCTGCGGGAAATCTCGATGGATTACTGCGGTCCGTGAGACATTGTGTCATGATCCAGGATATATCGAGTCATGCTATCAGATAGCCTCAGCTGAGCTTCTGCGCGCATCACGTATACCTACAGGCTACAAGTCATCGTATACATTGTATAAAAACTTCCCAACACGTGCGCCATAAGTGCATTTGCAGTCATGTAGATCATATCATCGGATACCGTTTACCCACACTGGTAGCCTGTGTGTTCTGTGTATGCTCTGTTAGGAGCGGAAGAGCCCCCTCCTCCCCTCTCAGCGGATATCTCTGTAGCGTTTCCGTCCCGTCCCCAGGGGTAACCGGAGAGCCCCCTGGTCACGCCTCCCACGGTCCGTTCCCCGCTGGTGAGGGACCGGATCCCAGGTCACCACGGGTCAGCCCGACCCCCGCTCCCGGCGGCGGACCCCCCAGGGAGGCGAGGCGGGCAGCGGGAGGAGCGTGAGGCACGTGCCCCGCTACCGGCAACAAATGGCCCCTCTGTTTGACTGCGGCCGCCGGCAAACAGACGCTGCCACGGCGGATCAACAGCGCTCGCCGCCCTCCTGATTGCTTAATCCCACCGGGAGACCGCCGCCGCGTCGCAGCCGACGGGGACGGGGGCGGATCGAGTGTGGAGCAGGGGCGCGCGTCCCGGGCCACTGCCCGGGCCTGCAGCTGGACCGGGGTGGGGCCGCAATGAGATGTAGATCATGCAGATGTTGCTCTTTGTTGTATTTTCCTTCTCCGTAGGGCTTTTAAAAAAGTCGTCCGCTTTCTCAATGTACCATTATTTCGCTGTGCCTTGAATAATTCATACCCTTATGTCTTGTTGGTTATCATGCAACTTCTGGGCTCTGGCTGGAAGTCACCAACCACAGGTGTATACCAGTAGCTGTATATCAGTCAACATCTGTTCAGTTTCCACCCCCAAACTTTGCACAGCATCATTTCGAAGCAGCATTGCGTGACTGGCATCGCCGGCTCACGAGTGTTGCCGCTCACGTCTCGAGTGGCTCGCCGGGCTCGACGGTAGCGTGTTACGGCCGCCGAGTGGCAGCTAACAGCTCGACAGAGCCATAGCGCCGTGCGCCGACTGCCGCCGACTGCCGCCATACCCGCCGGCAATGGAGGCACTCGGCGAGGCACTCGGCACCGTAACGATCGACAATCAAGCGAGAACGAGCTCCGACTGGATGGCTGTGTTAGCCAGTCTGCAGTCGGTCTGGTCGACTGGCTGGCGTCCCGTCAGGGTGTCTCTGCCGGGGTCGCCGGGTCGCCGGGTCGCCGGGTTGCGGGGTCGCCGGGGTCGCCGGGGTCGCCGGGTCGCCGGGTCGCCGGGTCGCCGGTCAGCTGCCGCCGCCGGACGGCGCGGGCGGAGCTGGCGACTCGCGTCCGACGCTCGTCGACGCGTCGGCAGCGACGCTGCGGCGGCCGGAGCCCGTATTGATTGCCGCCGCTCCGCCCCGCAGCCGCCGCTCGAGTCGACGGAGATGTTTTTTGGCAGCCGGCGACTGTCGAGCCCACTCGCCGGCTCGCCGCCGGGCGCGAGGCGCCACAGAAACGTCGACCAAGCGCGGAGGCCTGTCGGCCGCCCGGCTGTTTTTAGCGGCCGAAAGAACGCCGTGCTTATTGAGGACGTCGCGTTGTTTTGTGGCGCTGTCAGGGCTGGCAAACAGATGGATGTGGCCCGTGTCGCGCTGCGGTGTGTTAAATGGACGCAAATCAGCGACTGGAATGGATGTATTTCTTTCGGCTTCCGGAGCAGCGCTACAGTTTCTCTGTGGCTGGTGGTATGGTTTTCGGCACTTATAAGAATTTGGAGCATATGTAGCAGAATTCTTAAGCCGCTGGGTATCGCATGGCACCAATCTGTTCAAAAAGATGTAGAAATATAACAATACGTCCTTCATGTCAGGAGCGTACTCGACACACCATAGCCCCTTGAGCCTGAGCAGGTCACACAAGCAGCGGTCGCCACCCCGCTTCTTCCCTTCCTCCCCATGTTGGGAGCCTCACAGGTCACAACCGCCTCGACGGAACCAGGGGAACTAAGGGACGGAACCAAAGGAACAAAGGGAACCAAGGGACGGAACCAAAGGAATCAAGGGACGGAACCAAGGGAAACAAGGGACAGAACCAAAGGAACCAATGAACGGAACCAAAGGAACCAAAAACAGAACAAAAGGAACCAAGGGGCGGAACCAAAGGAACCAAGGGACGGAACCAAAGGAACCAATGGACGGATCCAAAGGAACCAATGGACAAAACCAAGGGAACCAATGGACGAAACCTCCCGAGGCTGACGGAGTCGTCGAGTCAGATCACCTCCCTTTCCTCTCTAGGTGAACAAAATCGACGGAGCCTGTTGTATATTTACATAAAGTTATGAATTAATTGCACGTAAAGAACATTAACTGTGTATTATAGATATCAAAAGTATTTGTCCCAATAGTCATCAAAAGGTTTCATTAAATGAAAACGTTTGTATGTTTTTCGTATCACCAACTCAATAGTTTACGGAACTATACTGCAAGTTCTGGTCGGGTTTCAGCCCTGCTCCCGGGGCGGTGTGTGTCGTCGAACCATGTCCTATGCCTGCTTCCCTCTCCCGGTCCCGGTGCCAGTCCCCGTCTCGTTTCCTGGCATAGCGAACTCCGAACAAAGCGGGCTCAGACACCAGCTCGTTTCACGCCTGTTTCCCCGGCCGCCCAGATACCATCGCCCCCCACCGGCCCGTCGGCAGCGACGTTGTCGGTTCGTCGGCAGCGGCATTGTCGGTCCGTCGGCTCGGCGGGCTGCGCTGGCTCGGGAGCGCAGTCAGTTATCCAGCGTATAACTGGAGAGGTTATGGTGAAGAACAGTCAGTGAACCTGCACAACGTTGGATTTATACTTGGGAATGAAGCTCATCGTTATTTCGAGTGGTCTGATATTCATCTAGGGCTTCACGGGTTAAAACCAGACAAAAACAAGAATATGAAGCTTGACACAGAAAGACTAGGGCGAGCTAGTCGATTCAGCTTTATAACACAGGCCCGTGGTCCGATGGCAGTCAGCTGTCTCAGCTTTATAACACAGACCCGTGGTCCGATGGCAGTCAGCTGTCTCAGCTTTATAACACAGGCCCGTGGTCCGATGGCAGTCAGCTGTCTCAGCTTTATAACACAGGCCCGTGGTCCGATGGCAGTCAGCTGTCTCAGCCGAGCTGTGACAGCTCTGTGACAGCTCTGTGAGCTGTGACAGCTGTGAGCTGTGACAGCTGTGAGCTGTGACAGTGTGAACAGTTTGTGAGCTATGACGATGTGAGCTGGTGAAGCTGTGAGCTGTGGGACAGCTGTGACAAGCTGTGAGCTGTGACAGTTGTACAGTTGTGACGATGACCAGCTTGTGAGCTTGTGAACAGCTGTGAGCTGTGACAGCTCTGTGAGCTGTGACAGCTGTGAGCTGTGACAGCTGTGAGCTGTGACAGCTGTGACAGCTCAATGTGATTCACCTTGCAGCCCTGGGACGTCTCCGCTACGTTCCTGACGTGCCGATGGCGACCCATCCCCGTCACAACCCCACATTGATACAGTGCGACCGTTTCTCAAACCGGCGCCCCTCGCATCTCTCGTCAAAGCGCTGAGCGGGACATCACGTCAGTCGGCGGCCATCGACGGAGTGTGGTATGTGGTGCGGCGGCGGCGCGGCGGACAGTGAGGGCCCGCCTCCGCTGGCAGGCAGCTCAGATTCCCATCAGCGCAGACGTTCATCGAGGCGCTTCTACGATGGCTCCATCGCGCTGCCGCCGCTGCCGCCGCTGCCGCCGCCTGCTGTTGCGGCAGCGGTTGCCGGCGCCATCGCCGGGCGGCGTCTCGTGACAGGTCCGAGGACGTCGCCGGCCCGCCCCCAGACGCGCACAACGCGCTCTCGGCTCATTGCTATGCGTCGGCCATCACCGGCTGTCCAGCGCGTGCTCCTGTTGCGAGTCAGCTGCACCTGCGCTGTGCCGGCACGGCAGCAGCGCCGGTGCCCCTGTGTGACCCCCGGTCAGTTTTTGCGGCTACAGGCGGCGCTCCTCCGGCCGGCAGACCACACAAAGCGCGCCCGGTCTGCCCGCCGAGGTCGTCGCTGCCGGCGGGCGGCGGGCGGCAGCGGGGGCGGGCGGTGTGCGGCGGCGGTGGGCGGTGCTGCTCTCCAGTGCCGGTCTGTCGAGTGACGCCTGTCGTCCGGCCGTCCAGCACCAGTAGCTCCCGTTCCTCTTGTTCCGTCAGTGAGCTGTTTTTGCGCCGACGCCCGTCTCATTATTGCAGTCCTGCGCGTCAACTTTCCACTTCTGGAGCGCCTTTTTGTGCCGCCGCCGCCTGCTGGCCACCGCCGCCCTCCAAATTGTATTGTCAAGATAAGCGGCGGGGGCGGCGCGGCGGCGGGGTGGCGCGGGCGGGGGCGGGGGCGGAGGTGGTGCAGGGACGGCCGCCACCCAGCCTGCTCTGCTCAGCCGGCATGCGTCATGCCGTGTAACACTGAGGGACGGCTGACGGCTATGACAGCCAGCGGGGTGGGGCGTCGTACCGAGCTGCCGGCGCCCACTGCAGCGCCAGTTCTGCCTCCAGACAGTCGCCACTCGCCGGTGATAGTGTTTTGAATGAGTAGCCTCAAGCCTGCTGAAACAATCAACGCTAGAAGACGTAGTCCATCGGCTTCCAGCTATTTGCAATTTCTTCATATCCTCAACCCGTTGCAAATATATCATGATGAATATCTATCGAGAAAGGAAAACACGAAACATGTCATATTGCTTACACACGTGGGTAGTGTTCCCAATCATATGCCACCTAGGATCTATGATCCATTTCCTAAGAAATCCACCCAGGGGTGTCGCACTCGGGGGGGGGGGGGAGGAGTCGCTCCGACATCGCAGCGCCCTCCCAGATTAGTGGGATTTTACATCAGCCCATAGTGGAAGCGTGGGACGGTCCAAAACAACCTGGCTGGTCCCCAAAACATCTGGATGCCCCCCCCTCCCATCAACACTCAAAATTTGGTGGTGACGCCCCTGAGTCTCCACCCAATTCGCCACGACAACAGTCCGCTCTGGTCCATACAGTAGCTTCCTGGTACCGTTCCCCGCTCTGGTCGGCATACAGCAGCTTCCTGGTACCGTTCGCCGCCACTTCACAGCTCAGTGTGCGGTTTTATCAACACTCGCTGGCTCGGGCTGCCGCCCCGCGGTTGCAGCGCCGCTGGCCCGGCGATAATTGCCGATCCATGAACGCTGGTGGCCGGCCGGCGGAAGCGCCGCGACCGCATCAAAGCGGCACGACCGAGTCGCTCCCATGCGGCGGTGATGGCGCCGGCATCGTCGATGACGCATCAGTCACCGGCACGCGATCGGCAAATAACTGCTGCCGTTGGCGTCGCTTTAACACCTTCACCGGCCGTGAATGCGCCAGCGGCACGGACACCGTTTAGCTGAGCTGCTATGATATCAACGAACAGTGGGGTTGGACTCTCTGCTTATTGCACAGATAATGTGCTATAAACTTCTGTTGTTTTTTTCAGGATTCATTTGACTTAATTGAATTAGTCTACCAATGTGCAAAGATTTGTGTAATTAACGCAAAAGTTAACCAGCGAGCTGCTGTTTTTATGCTTTCTAAGCTGGCATCTCACGCTTCTAACTGCCCATCCTAGGAAGTGTTTACCTACATGTTGATAAAACAAAACCACCTGACGTGGCATGTGTTTACATGCTGATAAAACAAAACCACCAAACGTGGTATGTGTGTCTTATTTCGAACTCGTGTTGTGTCCATTTGGCCTGCCTTCCTTCTGGCAGACGTCAGCTCGTCCGATCTGCCCTGCACCCGGTGTTCGACCTGTCTCTCCCATCCACAATGTATGCAAAGGCTATGCGTCTTCTGTCTGGTATCTTGTGCGGCCTGCCCATCTATTCTCTCCGACGTCTGTCCCGCCTACATGACCGGTACCTGTCAACTGTTGGGCCTGTCTTCCTCGTATCCTACGCTCACTGGCCTGCCTACCTTCTGTTCTGTCCTAACTCTCCTTACCTGTTCACCTCCTGGCCTGCATCGTCGCCCCAGCCGACGTATGCCGGTTCCGCCCCGCGGTGTTTGCGTGCGAGGACAGCGATGACCCTACCACAGCTCCCCTTACTGCTACAGGGACACGTTCGAGACGCTGCTGGTCGACCACCCGCCCTACATGCCCGGCGTGCACCCCATGTTCGACGCCTGCAACCTCACCGCCGAGGAGAAGACGCTGCTGGCGGCGCGGGCGCAGATGATGCTGCGCCAGGCGGCTCCGCCCACCAGCGCGGCGGCTGGGCTGCTGGGCTACCCGCGCGCGCCGCTGCCGGTGCCGCTGCCGCTGCTGAGCCAGTGGGCCGCGCTGCAGTCGCAGTCGATGCTGGCCAGCCAGCTGCAGCAGTCGCTGGCGCACCACTCGGCGTCGCTGGCTCAGCAGCAGCAGGCCTACGGAGACGTGCTGCGCCTGCCGCGGCCCGTCTACCCGGCGGCGCTGCAGCGGTACGCACCCTACATCTACCCCCGGCTGCTCAGCCCAGCTGCAGGCAGTCCAGGCAAGGTGGCCGCGCCTTCGCCTTCGCCTTCAGCGGCGTCCGTTGAGGCGGCTGAGGCAGAGCGGCCTCTCGGGGGGTCACCTCGCAGTAGTCCTCGCTGAGGTGGAGGACGAGGACTGGGGTGCACACTCAGAGGGGCGGGCCACGATGTGAGGAATGCGTCTGTGACAAACAGAACTAGGTTTGACAGGTGTCTCGTCCCTGGGAGGGAAGGTTGGTCTTGACTGAAAGGAGATGCTCTTGCCAGGGAAGACCTGACTCCGTTGAAGAAGCCCGTCTCTGATGGGGAAACTAGTCTCCATTTAGGAGAATCAGGAAGTTGCCAGGCCAGTTCTGAGTGGAGTAGCTGGTCAGAGCCCAGAGGAAGCTGACTAAAGAAGTGGCTTCACCGACCCCCTCTCCAGAAGGTTCCAAGTTGCCGAGTCCGTCCCAGGCGTGTCTGAGACAGGCCACCGGACAAGAGGCCACAGGGGCCGGGACACGCTGGGCTAACACTAGAACGACCTAGTAGTATTCTGGTTAGGATGAGGGAGACCGAGTCAGGCTGGGAGAGAATGTTCCAGAGCGTTTGCTGGTCCAGTCTAGTGGCACTAGCTGGTCAGGAATAGAGCATGTTGCGTCTCTCAGTACCAGCATCAACTGCTGAGATCGTCTCAAGCAGTCTGTAGACTTTCGTGGAGAAGCTCTCCTGCTAGAAAGCACATCCCTAGCTGGTATAGGAGGGCGCCAAAGGTCCAGAACTCCAGTGCGTGTTCTCTGCAGACTAGGCAGTCGTGAAGCATAAACCTGTTCACCAGTTTTATTACCTAGATGAGCAACGCAATACTCGTGGCTTTAAATTCGGCGTCTGTAAGTTATGTTGGAAGCTTCGCCTTTGGTATTTATGCGGCGTGTGTGGCGTGGATGTTGTTTGCACAGTTTGGGTATAGGGTTGAGCTGTTATGCACATTTGTAGGTGTGGTGTGTTTGTCACGAAATAACGGGAGCGTGCGTGAGATGCGATTGTATGACGTGTACTGTATGGTATGCTGTTTGTTGGGTGGATCTTATGTTGCACGTTGTCGACCTCTATGGGTAGTCAGTTACTCATTAATGGTGATGTGTGTTTTAGACAAGCGTATTAGAATACATGAATGTCTTTCGGTTGCGAGTTTACACTAAAAATTGTTTTTGAATCGCACGTGCTGCTATGTTATTTAGTCAGATACTCGTATTTCCTTGGGCAAGGAAGTGGTCATCCAAAGCACTCATTTCAGTTAATGGTCTTCCTGACACATTACATATCTGAGCGCCGTGTGTAGCTATGCTTTGAGCTAGTTTGCTTCGCTCGACCGCTGCCTGGATATGTCGACGAACGTTTCGCGCTGCTTGTTGACGCCTCTACTCGAGACAAGTCGGTTTGTTTCTCACCAAAGTTTGCCGCGTCAGCCGTCTGACTGATGAAAGTACATTCCACGTGCGATATATAGGGCTGCTGCTCGCGCACTGGGCTCCGTTGGACGCTGCAGTCAGCTGTGCCGAGAGCACTGAACTCCGTTTGGTGCTCAGTATCCGCCGTGCTGAGCACGCTGAGAGTGCTGAGAGTGCTACATCCGTGCTAGGCTGTCTTTCTAGACATATCGATATTACATTGCCCGACTGAATCAGAATCAAATGTGTCTAGTTCCTGGGGACGCGGCTCCGGTGCAGCCGATGGACTGTCTCTGGTCGTGGTCCCTCGTGTCCACAAGCCCCCTGGTCCACCTGTCCGAGTGTCCACGTGTGCGTCGCGTGTCCACTTGGTGGCAGCTGCGGGCGAGACAGATCCGGCGCAGACGCGGCGATTAGTGGACGCAGTGATTGTTTTATCGCTGTCGCCGTTTGACGAACGCGTCGTTTTCGCGTGAAATGTGGCGAGGGGTCGGTCCATCGGTGGTCTGAACTCGACGCCGGGTGGGCGGCTGTGGCGGCGCCGCCAACATTGTTGATGATTATTTGTTGCCCTAGTTGTCAATATATTGAGTTCAACAGAGTGCTGTTTGCAATGTGTTTCGACGATTCCGCTCCGTCGGTAAGAGACGGCACCCTTGCATTGAATTGATGGGTGTCGTTCCGTACTTTATTTGCGTATTTGTCAGCGTCAGAACAGTGATCATTTTGTCTAATGGGTGCTCGGTGTGGCGGGCGGCCTCGATCAGTAGGTACTCCGCGTGCAGTGGCAGTCACTGTCTGTTGTTACAATTAAGAGACGATTGCACAGGCAGCCAGTAATGCAAAGCAGGGTTTGGTTCTGACAAAACTGCGGCGGACACTACTGAAAGGTTAGGCGGCCTGTTAGTATTGCAAAGGTACACATCACTACACGGTGATAGATACAGGTGTAGGTATTGACTGCACTACTGACGGGCGCAGTACTGAAAGAATGCCACATCTGACTGGTTCTGACTGGGCGACTCGTGTTACCTTCACTTCATCACATGGTGTTCTACAGTAGTTAAGCCACGATCACACGATCTGGGTCACCATCTATATAATATGGTATAACACCATCTATATAAACCATAATGCCACGATCACACACCAATCACACGACTCAATACAGTCAATACTGTCAAGTGCAAACATAACGTAAGCCTCATTGCCACAGTCATCACTGATACGAAAGTCATGCGGTGCTTTGGAATCTTATCACGAACGGCGCGCCATGCAGTACCGCTGACGTCACTATTAACACTGACGTCACTATTGTCGGTCGACACACTGAATGTAAGGTGTCAGTAAACGCCACTACATGATTACATTATTGGGTGTCGCATCGTCTTTCCACTAATATAGCCATATTTCATAGTCCAGTATACCTACAGGGTGGTATAAAAGATTTACCAGTCAACAATTGTGAATATTTGCAGAATTTACCAACGGAATGGATCGGTTAATATTGATTTTGTCTCCTTAACCCGGCATTGACTTGGGTCTGATCTGAACACCATTAGCCGGTTTCACGAAGGATTTATTTTTACCCGGTAGTACCCGGTGTTACCCGGTAATATTTGTTCATGAATTTGATTATACAAATAAAACTAACGGGAAATTTCGCATTGTAAGAGCAGATAATTATACATGAATTCATAAATTTGCATTTGATGCAAAAAATATATGAGAAAATCCGTGTTCTTAGACTCAATTACCCAAAACGCACGATATATTAGCGGGCACTACCAGGTACTACCGGGTACTACCGGGTAAAAATAAATCCTTCGTGAAAACGGCTATTGACTGGGGGAGGCGTTAAACGCCCCCTGGTTAGTGGTTATCTTCCGAACCACTGATTGCAGCGAGACGCGCAATTCGGCATTCGAATGCACTCAAGAAGACAAATCTAAAGCACGATTGACAATTTCAATTTGATGTTACATACTAGTCAGGTCACGGTCAGCTCAAAGGTAAAAAATGAGATATTTTAGTTTATGGGCCATACTTTCCATCTAAAGCCTTTCATTGCAACCATAATCACCCAAGATGCCCTTAAAAATATGCTACACATCCTGCATGATCTAAAGTGAAATTGTTGTCAAAGATAAAGGTCAAGGTAAGGTCACAAAAGGTCAATATACACAAAATATCTACGAAAGTCATGCAACACATGTTTATGGATCATTTTACGCGTAGAATTCGATAGTGATAGGTACCCATTTTACCACATGACTTAATGTAAATGAAGTTATTACTAAGCTAAGGTCAAGGTAAGGTCACAGAAGGTCAAAATTTGAAATTGATAAGTATAAATAAAAAAGGCTCGTTTCTAAACCAGTTTTGCCTCACAAGCACATTGCTGTCATTTGTTGTCGGTTTCTTGTAAATAAAAGCAAAAAAACAAACGCGATTAAAAATATGGACGTGTGAGTTACCAGTACTTAAGGGGATGCAATCACTCAGTCAAAAATGAGTCTTTTAAATTTGTATGGTAGCTTTTCGGGATGCGGTTGGTGTTCTGACTCACCTTACATTTTTTCAATATATTTGAGATTTTTGATTTTGTGATCATTTTTAAAATAAGTTCTTTGACATTTAAGGGGCCAAAAAAAAAATCCGAGATAGCCACATTATAGCCATTGTAATTTTTTAGCTTTAGCCGTTAATTAATTTAATTTTACTTATCATTTTATGTTTATGGTCTGTTGCATTTTAGCTGATTTTGGTGTGAAAGTCGTGTGTACTGTGTAGTGACGTCACTAAAATCACTAAATCTTAAAAAAGTCAACGACATTTCTTCGCTTTTTGCACATAAGACGTAAAATTGATTAAGAAGAAGGTATCCGAATTTTGACCCTGAAAGTGATAACCGTTTTTTAGTTATTGCGAAAATTCTTCAGTAGGGCCTTAAACGCCCCCCCAGTCAATGCCGGGTTGAAGCGTTCCATCATATAGTATAGATAGTTTTCATTGCCACGTTAACCTGCTTGGACATTCTCTTGGAGCTGTGGCCTGCTTGAGCGACAAAATATGGCCTATTTTTGTTAGTCAACCATTTTCAAAATCATCGTAACAGAACAAATAACTGTCGCGGCTTTCACGTGCACGTATGGTATAAGGGTATAATATGCACAATTTCACTGAAATGAAATCCGTCATAACTTGTTGTGCTAGAGACGAAATCTGACTGGTAAATATTTTTGCGTCATCTCCTTCACGATGTATGTGACGTCAGTCACCACTACACCTTTTTAACTTCAAATTAAAAAAGTAAAGTTAAAAATTAAAATAAGTCACGGTCAATTATATGACGAAGTACTTGAATGAACAGCATAGCGATTAGCTAGATATTATATTATTTTAACCTTATGTTCAATACTGAGTTTCAAAATATACAAGATAAAGTTGAATATATTTCGGATACAATCCTTCTTCAGTTCAGTTAAATTAAATCTCCCAGATTTGATTTAACTGAACTTTTTTAGATTTTGATTTAACTGAATATTTGATTTAACTGAACTGAAGAAGGATTGTATTATAAATATATTCAACTTTATCTTATTTTATTTTGAAACTCAGTATTGAACATAAGGTTAAAATAATATAATGTCTAAGTCACGGTCAAATTAAACGTGACTTATTTCAAATCAAACGTGACTTATTTTTATTTGAACTCGACTTTTTTAAATTTGAAGCTAAAAACGTGTAGTGTCACATCAGACACCATGTTCAATCCATAACGTCAATTCAATCAGCATGGCAATGGCATCCCATGACCAGGAAAACGATACACTAGACATCATATAGCATGCACACGCCTTTGACAACACAACACGCTTCTAGCACGTGGATTGCATAGCACTATGCTTTTCAAGAAGACTTACACCCTATCGACTCATCGACACTTTTACCTATGACTGACGCAAGAACCCTCCCTAATGAAAGAGCTAGCAGCAACTGCCGGAAAACACACACAACACTACCTGAAAAACATACAGGACTTATGTCTCGCGTGGGCACTGATGAGCGTTACTGCGATGGTTAAAACGTGTATAATGCGCCGTGCTCAAATATGATGGACCCTGTGAACTACCTCGTGTATGTTGTATAATGAATAGTGCCGTTTTATTTCCATCGGGCGGGCCCCGATTCCCGAGCGGCTCGTTTGATAATGAGCATATCGCTATACTCGCATAACTGGTGGGTGGGGATTATGAAGTGTCTCGTCGAGGCTTGTCTGATGACGTAAATGAAGAGCACTCGTGAAGGACAGCATTGCACACTGTCGTCAGGGACTGTGACGTCTGTACCTGCGATGCGACACATCGAAATAAATGGCAGTAGATAATTGCATAATGCACATCATTAAGGAACTGCAGAAAGCGACTGGTTATTGATGACGCTTTCTCAGATGGTGCCGCTACGAGCAATCATTTTTGGATCAAATATATTTATTCAGAATGTTTTAAATGAATAAATTTCCGAGGTGAGGCCCACGCTAAGCACAGCTTGTTGCGCTATGTTGTGGTGCAAGACAATCCAAACCTAGGATGTAGGAACGTCACAAAGAGTGTGTGTGTGTGTGTGTGGGGGGGAGTAAGACTTTGATTTCGTCTTTGGAGAAATCAAATATACCTATGGAATATTTATTTGCAGATTTGGGCTCTTCTCGTCTTGGTGAACGTTTTTTCATAAACGTTTGTTCTCACCAAGCAACATATCATATTTAAACAAAATATATTCTCAAAATAAGAGCCATGCCCCCTTCTGTTCCTACGCCTATAATCCAAACAATACAAATATTGGAAGCACTTGCAATGCAACGCAAAGCACGCTAATTATGTGTAGAACCCTTTTGAGAATAAAACCACACACCAACGGAGACAGGATGTATTGCTGTTTTTTTCTTCTACGTTGGCCTTTCGTTGCGTGCCGACGCTAGTGCTGAGTGATACCACAAATAAGCCTGCGAAGTGAAGCCCAGTCATGGGATTAGAACGGTCACGCCCTGGAAATTGCGCGTAATCACATTGCCCATCATTACATGTGGTAAATGCGCGTTTTGCATGAGCACGGTAGTGGCGATAATGTTGTGATTCGATCACTGCGTGCCACTCAGATCCTTCCAGAAAATGAATGAACCGACATTATGAGCATGGGGTGAACCAGCCAGAAGTGTACCACCCCGATATTGAGCGCTATCGTTTTCAGAATGCTCGCTTAATTCCCCCAGCGACACATTTTGCAATTATCGTGAGCCATTCTGGCGGGATCTTCACAGCATAAATCGTAACGCCGCTCGTTATACGCAGTCAAGTATGATTGTCTTTCAAGCGGCATCGTCATGGATTTACATACCCACTATAATCAGGGACAGTGCCACGCCGTTGTTCATTTCATTGAGCCCCAGACTGGCGACGTAGGAGGCGTGACAATGAGCGCCCGTTCAATGTCCATGAATGCCAGGCTCGACCTGATGTTGGTCGTTGTTTTGATGTACTACAGCCACTTGTAAGTGGCACACGCATTAGCTTTGTACCAGTGGCAGCAATGGGTTTGCTAAATTAAGAACCAGTGGGCCGATGCAGATTGCATCTAGTTGGGTGACAATAGTGGCTACATTGTATGACACTGGACAGCAATGTGTGTTGTTGTGTTGCAATGACAAGCACAGTTGTGAGGGAAACGGTAGCAATGTAGGTGCTTTGTTTCTAATTGTTTCTTAGATACCTGCCATGCTGACAAATTTCACACTGACCTCCCCCCTCAATTGGATTGGTATGATCATAGCTTACACTGTCTTTATCATACACAGGTGCCGAGGAGCCTGCATCACATGCTGGTTATCCAGCCTGACCCTATGCTGGTCCAGTGGTTCCCAGCCCTCCCGACACAATAACCCCTTTTCAGCAGTCAGAGGAGTCCATTGCCCCACCCATAAAAATGTATACCGATTGAACAGAAAATGGGGTTGTTTTCGCAATGTGTTCAGTTGCATCTAGATTTGAAAAGTTAGCATAAATGACACTTTCATTGAAGGTGTCGCAACTCGCAATAAAACCGTAGACTGAAAGACGCACAATTTTATTTATACCTTTCCTTCACGAATTTCTCAATTCTGGGCTTCATTGCCAGAACATGGTGCCACACCCCAACAGTTATATTGATTAGCCGAGAGCTGAATAAAGCTGTCTTAGCGTAATATTTATGGTTCAACTTTACGGGCCTTGGTTACCCCCGCTGAATGGCTCTGTTACCCCAAATCGGGTCTTGACTCACCGTTTGGGAACCACTGCTTTATATAGTCCATAGCAAAGAAACCCAGCACAGCATTTCCAGCCGCCAGTCCTGTTGCTATGCACCCTTCCCCTCCCCGCAGCCGCCGCCCCTGACCGCGACCGGCCAAGGTCAGAGTCTGCACCAATCAGCGCTCAGGTACTTATAGCTCGTAGCTCGCCGTACCGGTTGACGTGCTGTTGCTAAGCGCGGAAGCGTGCGTCCTCTGGAATGTTAAGCTCTGACTGTGTTCCGGTGTTTAGTGGTGTGATGTGCTGTTTCTGTGGAGACTGGATCGATAGCAAGTCTGTCAGTGAAGTGTCAGTGGTCTCAGTGAGTGGTGTGGTGGATGTGAACCTAAGACCCAGAGCAAGACTTGAGTGTTAAACGAACATTGTAGCGAGCAATGCTCTGCACCGCTCACGAGGACGTTACAAGAAGGACCGAGACGGCAGAGGAGGTGGACACGACGGTCCTATACAGGAGATGGAGCAGCGAGAGTCGTCACGGTGATGTACCCAACAGTCAGCTGGACCCGTCACGTGCCAACATGCCAAGACAGATCCGAAAGTTCTAGGTGGGTCCACCAGCACTAGGTCCACGTTGCAGCAACACCCAGCACAGATCCGGAAGTTCTGGTGGTCCTAGAAACCAGCACTCTAGTTAGGTATATTATTATATAAAGGAGATATCAAAAGCCTGCGTAGAGTAATGGACGAATTGGCTTTGTGAAGCAAATCTATGATGAATTCAGATAAGTTTAATGACATAAGGTGATAAATCCTTTTTTTGGTGATAAAAGGTTCTTTTCTGGTTTCATAAATTATAATTACAAACCGTAACAGCACGTCACTTGAAGTAGCGTAATATCATCGAGCTTTTGTAATCGAAATAAGTTAATCCTAGGACCTTATCTGTAATATTGTGCACAAGGACGGACGGCATCGCACTCTCGCTCAGGTGCTGTTTATTTAGAGAATTAGCTTTTTTGGATTTCATCTATATTGTTATGAATCATAAACAAATTAATCCTATAATTCCAAATAATTGGAAAATTATCACACAAACGCCTATTATAATTCTATATACGTATATTAGTATATTCTAAGATAAAAACAAGGTTTTTTGAACTATCCTACTATTTTAGACCATATCATTCAGAAAGCCATTCAATGCAATTCCCTCCAGTAAAATGATTCGAGGTAATTTTGTCAAAAATAGCATATAAGTTTAAATAAGTTATTTAACGGATGAAAATACCAGATTCGAAAATAATTTGTATTATGATCTGTATTAAAGTATTATACATGAAAGTTTTATTCGCAAACACAAAGTCAATAGTAAATAGGAACTTGCATTGGATTGACATTGTTTGCGAATTAAAACCATGATCTGGTATCGTAGCACATGCTTACCTGATAACCAAATTCTATTAAATAGTTTATTTATTTACCCAAATTTCCATTTCTTATTCACTGATACACAACACTAATTAGTTCAGTATTTTTATTTAATCTAAATAAAGGGTTTAACCATGCCATCTGATGGCGGCAACAAACCACAGTTGTCACCATGTGACGGTAACAAAGCACAGTTGTCACCATGTGACGGCAACAAACCACAGTTGTCACCATGTGACGGCAACAAACCACAGCTGTTATCACCATGTGACGGCAACAAACCACAAACGTTCTCATCGGACGGCAACAAACCACAGCCGTCACCATGTGCATCTGGAACTAAGGTTGTACTTTTTTGATCATAGTTCACACATAACCCGTCATATTGTATCGATGCATTTCAGGCAGAATTCAAAAGCAGAAACAATAACGATATTTATATGATACCCTCAAACAGATAGTTGTAATATATTGTCTTTAAAATTGCATTTTTTACTGTTGAGTACATACTAAAGATGAGGATGACGACTGTAAAATTTAGGACACAGGCTTAGATAATGAATCCTTACACTCGAATTTCACATTTTGTACTTAAACCTGTCTTGAAAAATTTAAATTCTGTTATTTGTATCAGTTCCTTGCAATACATAATTGAATTCAATATTTCCAATTTTATGCAAAAATTATCTTCGTCATTCTACGTAAGCTGAAATGCGACGAAGTGTGAAAATGCCGAGCTGAATGTAGGCATAAGTCAATTAGGCAATGGATGATGGACAATATTAAGCAATATAGTCACTTGCACTATAACATATCAACCAAATCTCACTTTCCAAGAAAATGAAATTATTTGCCTACCAGTGTGATTATTTTTTCCAGCTCCTTTTTATTCGTCTCGATTTCATTTGATTTTGTCATCTTTTGATTGATGTTACATCATAAATAAATGCTAAAAACTTAAGCACTTCTATCATTGCTCAGTGGGATTACATTGTCACGACTCACGATGTAAGCATATGGCTAAGGAGTGAGTTGAAAGTGTGTAATGACGTAACCCTAGGGTAACAAATGTAACAAATACTAGCCGTTTTCACGATGGCTTATTTTGCGCGAAATGTTTTAAAACATTTTAAAATGTTTTAAAATGTTTCAGTGGTAGCCATCTTCATTGATGGGCTAATTTGCGAGCAAATGGTTTTTTAACCTCGCCGTATGGGACAAGTAGGGGGCGAGGGTTATAAAACATTATCTTTCGCCACTAGTCATCGTGAAAAGCGGCTATAACTAAAAAATTTTAAAACCTTACCATTAAAATGGTTTTAAAAGCATTTCGCGGCAAAATTAAGCATCGTGAAAACGGCTACTGGTACGTTAACAGCATCATTCATTTATACTTGCCGTTGAACCGTCCTATTGCGACCTGGCGATCGACTCAAAGCACCTCTGCAAACTTCACGTGTACCAATATACTTACTAAGGTCGCATCATAAGCATAACGTACCCAGGTCAGCCTCACTCAGGCCTCAGCAAGCTTGCCGGAAGAGGACATTTCAGAGGGGGGGGGTCCCTAGGGACCCGCAACAAAAAGCCGCCGGTCTCCCCACTCTGCTCTCTCTCTCTCTACTCGATCTCAGGTAGGCGTTAGCGCAGAATTTTATCCCGCTGCGCTGTGGTAGCTAAGAGCGGGCGCTGGCCCCTCCCGCGGAGCCGGACGAGCATTTGCCCGCGGCAATTAGCCCCATCTTAACCGCTACAATGTGCCCGCATAAAAAGGAAGCCAATTTGGCGGCCAAGCCTCCCGTCGGGCAGAATATATCCGGGCCAAATCACAACACATTAAACATTGTAAGTTACCACAGCGATTAGGCGGAGCTCAGTATTAGGCGGGAACTAGAGAGAGTTAAAGTGCCTTTTCGCGGGGGAAGGTGAACGGGCCCTATGGGGGAGGCAGGCGCCCGATTCCCGGCAGCCCGGCGCAGAATGTCCGGCCATAAAGATCATTTCGCCTCGTTGCAGTTACAGTGCAATTATCGCCAAATCGTCGGGGCGGCCAAGCGAGGCGAATGATCATCGTACGTATTGAAGTACACAAAAAGCCAGCGCTCAGGTGTTTCTAGGTAAGTGGTTTCCGTGTGTTGAAACGAGCGCCCAAGAGACGGCGAGGGACGAGGGGAGAGAGGCCTAGTCCTGACAGTCCCTGCAGGCCTGATAATGGCTCCGATGCCAAGATTAACGATGACCTAATTGAGAATCCAAACGATGCTCGGACCTGCCAGCTCAATTTGCCGTGTAAGTAACGCGCTTTGGTGCGTTGTGCGGTGTCCGTGCAGCGCAGCGCACAGCTCATAACGATTGCATGAAAAGACCGACCTAGTTGACTGAAGTGCACTCAAATAATCAGCTAACACAGTCGCCGCATGCGTTGATCTAATAATCACATTATTCGGACATTCACTAGACGAATACAACCCAATTGCATGAATGGCCAAAATGTCCCAAGCACGTGCTGGCGATAACTGCACTCCATTTCAACATGACTCTGAATACGCTGTCACTGAACAACGTCACTACCGAAATAAATCAATTCCTAGAATCTGTTCCACGCTCCCCACCTAGCGAAAGTCTTAAAAAGAACGCATTGCACCACCACACCATCACAGCGGGCTCAAACGTTCAGGACACTGAATGGACACATGGTGTTTTTACACAGAACACACCACATCAACACAACCCACAGTCATTCCAGCCTCCCGTAAATCATCACCCATCAGCGTTCGATGTTCTGGTGAGGCTGTCACGGCTGTCAACTGACCGCGTACTGGGTCACCGTGTCGCCTGTTCAATGTTCACCGTGTCGCCAGTTCGTTCACCGTTCACCGTGTTGCCTGTTCACTGTTGACCGTGTCACCTGTCTACTGGTCACCGTGTCGCTTGTTCACTGTTCACTAGGGGCGGAACTTTATATCTCTTTGGGAGGGGCCGAGCCCCCCCAAATAATTTCAAATTTTAACATTATGCCTATGACGTTGCATGGTAAGAATGAAGTTAAAATATATCAAATTAACATTAGGGCCCCCAGACCGATTTCATAAGGTTCCACCATTGCAGTTAACCCTATTGCCGACCGGAGGTCGCCTGAGGTCGACCTGCACCGCCCCCTGGATCGCCGGGACCGCAGCGACCGCGGGGCTCCGGGACCGTCTCAGACAGGTGCTGCACACTGCAATATGCTACAGACGATTTATGACGGGCCCATTCTGTCGCTCTATTGCTTACGCTATCGTCTGTTTTATGGAGAAAATCCTCTGAAATGAGTCGCGCGCGACGATGGATGGCGCTGCGACAGGCCGGACCGGCCGACGGTGGAGACGAGAGAGCCCCGCTGCGGCAGCTGACATTTTATCAACTGCAGGCTCGGCTGACGTCCGAGCGCTGATGGGCCATCAGTCGGTGACAAATGCGGCGGGGTCGGAGCGGTCGGCCGCCATCGTCAGGTCGGACAGTAAGTGGCCGCTCCGCGCGCGACGGCCGCCTGACAGCCATCGGCGGACAGCTCCTTTGTTCGCCAGCCGCGCCACGTTCCTCTGCTGCGCGCCGTCACTGTAAAGCAGCGACGCAGCGCCATTTTCGTCGGACAAAGCGGCGTCGCGTCCTCTGAGATTAATCTCCATCTCTTTACCCGGCAACTTTGCGCGATAACTTTCGAATTTCAGTAGTAATCTTGGCGAAATTATCATCATATTTCGCCGGGATAGATGACGGGGCGTCGGCGGCCGGCCGCGATGGCTCCCGGAAGAGTTGGAGGCACCGGTGACGTCACGCGTCGCCTGCGGCGGCGATCAATCCCAGTCGGCCGACTGCAGTGTAAATTTGTCAGCCGAGCCGAGCCGAGTTTAATTTTCCTAATGGAATTTACTCTGCCCGTAAACGAGGATATTCTCAACTCCTCCCAAGTGCGAGATGGCGGGCGTTGCACGAGAATATCAAAATAAATGCGGAAAGTTTTGCGAGAGTGAGAATTTTAGAGCGGCGGCGGCGGCGGCGCGGCGGAAAATTGCCAAAGTTGATGGCGACGGCGCACCATCTTGAATCGAAAACAAGGCCTTTTGGGAGGTGTGTGCGCGCGGGGAGCGGGCGGGAGCGCTCTCAGCAGATGGAGCCATCCGACTAAAGTGAGAGCTAGCATGGCGGAGCGGCTCCGCGGCTGCATCAAATATTAAACGATGCTGGAAAGGAGTCGCCATAAAAACATCACACGTGATGAAAGAAACAGCTTTATTCGGGCTGCAGCTCACGGCTGGAACATATGAGTGCTACTGAATGCCTTTATTAAAAAGAAGTATCTGCAACTCATTTGCATATATGACGAATGTTATTAGAAACATCAAACTTTCAAGTGGTTTCTAGCCTATGTATATATTTTGTGTGGACGTACCTATGTTCAATCGCATATAAAGCGTTACAATCTATCACTGTTATGGCGATACCAATTAGCATGTGCTACATCCGGTCTGGTCCTTCATCTAGATTTACATCTAAAACGGACAATGGGACATGAATGCATGAATCGTTGCTTGTTCTTCTTGTTTATGAAAGTCAACACTGCTTATTTTAAGTCAATGTGTCTTGGATTACATTACATAACATACATTTAATTGTACAATTACGACTCCTGACCGTGTTGTGACTAGACATAGTTATTAGTAAGTTATGCTCGGTCAGAAATGCATTGATGAGCACCTTCTTGGACTAGTCACATATTTCTGAAATACCTATCTGAAATGATATTAACTTACGCTCGATGCTATTGTTAATATAGTTTACCAACAGTCGCATCATGACTGGTAACAATGTGTGTGGCTTGGAGTTCACAATGGGATTAGAGGCAGTATACGCTATGGCTTAACCCGCGCGGCGTAGGGGTCTCTCGCCGAACGCGCGGCGTAGGGGGGGTAATATTACACCCTTATGCTTTCCGAACAATAACCGAAGCGAGACTGGGCAGTGCGGCGATGAAAGCTTCTAATGAACAATCGATGCATTTAGAACGAAATTTTTTCAAGTTAAGGTCAAATGTTAGGTCAGGTAGGTCATAATGGAAAGTTGAGGTTATTGAGTTAATGGTTTCAGACTTTCAATTACAATCCTTTGATTAAGATGTTCAATGCACATCAAAGGTAAGGTGTAACTACAATTAATTGACTTAAGTTAAAGTGAAATTGCAGCTGCAATCGTCAAGGTAAAGGTCAGGTCCAAAAGGTGCATGTCAGAAGAAGTCAAATAAGCTTGTTGAAACATGTTTTAGGGGTTATTTTGCACGTAAGAATGATAGAAATAGTCATTTTTTTACAACTTGACCCGGAAATGGTAAGATCAGGTCATCTAGAGGTAAAATTGAAAATGACTAATATGAATAAACAAAGCCATGTTTTAGGTTTAGTTTTTGTTCTACGACACAAAAATTACATTTATATATCTGTATAGGTAAAAACTCCGCAAAGTATTTTGAAAAATGACGTATTACCTAGTATTATGCTTTGGAGAGCGAAATCGTGACTGAAAATGAAAGCTATCTACTTTTCTGAAATTTGGTTTCGAGTATTTTATTGGCGCTTGGTTCTCATATTATTATATATATTAAATTCTACCGTTTTTTTAGAATAACCTTTGAATTTTAATTTTGGGGGCAATTTCTGAAGAAAAAAAATCATTTTTTTTTTTTTGGGGGGGGGGTCAAAAACTAAATTTTGGAAATCTGAAATTGCCATTTGTAACGACGAATCTGAATTTCTTTCCTTAAAATACTGTTTTTGCGTTTGCCGATTTGTCCTTTAAGCTATGTTCTTTTATAGATGCATAAAAATGTTATGTTAATTACCAACCCAAAAAGTTGCATGAAATGACGTCATCAAAGACGTCATTTATTAACCAAAGGTTATCAACTTTTTTCGATTGATTTTTTTTAGGAAAGTCAAATTGATGGCTGATAAGGTATAGAAACTTTGAGTCGTTATTGTTTAGGTTTATCAAGTTATTGCGGAAATACGGGAGGGGGGTAAATTCACCCTCCCCTATCGTATCATAGACAGTATCACGACGCGCGGGTTAACCCGCGCGGATAGGGGGGTTAAATGATTACCCTCCAGGATTTTTATCAATTAATTGAAAACTATAACAGATAAGGAGACTTCAAAGTTTCAGGGTAATATGCAGGATCAATTTGTTTGGAACGTCTTCTTTAAAAAATCATGAAAATGATTCAAAGACTGTTGGAGAGTAATGCGTTTTGAGATGACGTCAGGTGTGATGGCCATTTTTTGGTTGAAATGACGGATAAAGATGTTTGATTCATGCGTAACAATGCTAGTTTAGTTGAAAAGATGCAACGCAAAACTGGATAAGGGAGAGGAGAAGTGAAATTTTCTAACAAAAGTGGGAATGGGGCGCTGCGGATTTGGGCATTGTTTTCACCCCTCGAAAAAAAAGTTAATGAATTTTGTGTGAGGAAGTGTTCTGCCAAGATTGGTGTTTATAAGGTGATTAAAAACGAGATAGGTGATGGTGGAGAGAAGCGGCAAGGTGTAAGAGAAATACTCAACCAAATTTCAAGTAATATCCTTCATTTTTCAGTGAGTGATTGCTCCCCAGCATAAGTAAGCTAATGACGTCATTTTTTAAAACAACGTTTTTGTGGAAGAGTTTTTGACCTATACATGATATATAATGCATTGCTTGTATTTATAAAGACAAAAACTGACCTAGAAAATGCATTGGTTTATTCATATTAGTCGTTTCTAGTTTTTGACCTTAGATGACTGATTCTTGACCTTTTATGGGGTCAAGTTGTAAAAAATGTCTGCTTCCTATGATTTTTTTACGTGTAAAATAACCTAAAAAATGTGTTCACGACTTTCGTTGACCTCTTGGTGACAGTGACCTTTTGTGACCTGATCTTGACCTTGACCTTTGCGTACAAATTCACTTTCACTTAATGCAGGAGATGTATTACACCTTTGAGAGCTTTATGTGCATTGATAGTCTTAATCATATGATTAGAATTGAAAATATGAACCATTAACTCAATTAACTCGCTTTTTCCATATGACCTGACAATGACCTGACATTTCACCTAACTTGAAAAAATTCGGTGTGCATTCGATTCTTTTCATTGACAGCTTTCGATCGCCGCCTTGCGCGTCTCGCTGCGGTTATTGACTCGGAAGATACGAGGGGGTAATATTTACCCCCCCCTCCCCTACGCCGCGCGTTCGGCGGGAGACCCCTACGCCGCGCGGGGTATCGCCTCAGACAGTGCAGAAGTCTTGCTAATGGTAAGTTATACCGGTTATACCAGCACCTATTGGAATATACAAAAGCAAATTGACATTTAAAAACGAATAAAGGAACTGTTCATATACTCTTTTGGAATGTCAAATATATTTTGCTTACGGTAAGATGCTGTTGGTTTGAATATAGGATGCGGTAAAATTCACGTCTGAAGCCCTCTTTAGTTGAATTTGTACTTATATTCTGTTTTGCATATGGTTTTGTTTCAATATTCCGATAAACGATTGCCACTATAAACAGAGTAAAGAAGATGTTATCTAGCATGGCGCACCTTAGACCCCCATGCGAACGATGTAAAATAGTTACCGAGGCTCTGTTCGGCAGCTGCTATCAGAGCGCACAAGCTGTTTTCTATTGACCAGCGCTAACGATATATGCTAGCGTTGTAATATTGGGCAATGCTTCTAGTAGCGAAAGCCTCTCTGGCGAATACCGATATTTTTGTGATGCCATACTGATCTTGGCGAATTCACACAATCCCCGCAACTAGACGTAGAGCGAATCTGGGAGGAATGAAGTATGAAGTAATGGCTTAATTCAGAGAAAAAATATGTTCTATAGAACAGTATTAACAACGCCACACGACCAATGTGAGAAGGCACACTTCCTTTAACCCTATTCCCTGCTGGTGGCCAGAAAAAAAAAAACGTTAACGTGATGGGGGTAGAGTGAATCTGGAAGGAATGAAGTAATAGCTAAATTAAACAAATATGTTCTATAGAACAGTATCAACAAATCCACACAACCAATGTGATTAGGCACACTTCCTTTAACCCTATTCCCTTGCTGGCAGCCAGTAAAAAAAATGTTTTCGTGCTGGGGGGGGGGGGAGATTTTTTCCCCCAGAGATCTCGAGAACCGCTTTTTCAATTTCGATAAGATGAACGCCGTTTGATTCTTCATGTCAAGATCTTCCTTTTCGGGACCTCAATGTTTATTTTAAAAATGGGGAGTCAGGGGGCCAAAAATACGACAACTTTTGATGTTTTTTTAATGGTCATTGCGGCCATGAGGTTTGACCGATTGTCATGCACAAAACGTTTTTGAACTAAAAATGTAATAGTCTTCAAAATATAAAAAGACAAGTACCAAAAATGAAAAATTATATGCGTATTCAGGGCATGTAAAATGGGGGATTTTCTGATAATAAATATATGTGTTGTTCGTGATTGTTGGAAGCGATATGAACGTCACACGTGGTCGATATTTGCTGTAATTTGTTAAATGTAACATATTTTGCATAGGCGAATCCAGGTATACATCGTGGGAGGGGGGCACCATGAGCGTAACGCCTTGTGTCATCTTACTTAAATGAAGTGGGACCTTACTTGACGAAGGGTATCACCTCCCATTTTATGTACCTGGGTGCGCCTCTGCCCCCAAATAGGTAAAATTCAGTTATGTATGATATACATTGCACTGACAACGTTGACACATTTATTGCACCGCAAACTACGAAGGAAGGATGCGCCGGTCAATCGCATTGGTTCCCTTCCAAAAACATGAGTATCCAAAAGCACCGCCTCTGCTGAGCCGATTTTTTTTCAAAGCTTTCACACAACATGCGCAATTTAATTCTAGAAAAATCTACAAGGCTTCAAGATGCTAAGCCTAATGGTTTTGAATCGGCAATAAAAAACACGGGGGCAGAATTTACCCCCGCAGGGAATAGGGTTAAAAG
>VOPJ01015218.1:0-38788 GCA_014673585.1 Semibalanus balanoides | reverse complement strand
TGGTCCGCCTTTCACATCTGAGGAATTCAAGCGTTACTTGCTCTCCAGAGGCATCTTCCACCGCACCACACCGCCCTATCACCCGGCATCCAACGGTCAGGCCGAGTCCATGGTGAGAACCTTCAAATCATTTCTCAAGAAGCAGTCGTTGGTCAGCGGGAACAGAGGGTTGGCGGTGTGTCAGTTTTTGGCACGATACAGGGTGACGCCATGTTCTTCCACAGGAAGGGCGCCTGCAGAGATCATGCTGGGGAGAATGCCCCGTACCAAGTTGTCGCTTCTGAGGCCATCCGTGTCCCAAAGAATGAGAGGAGCCGAAGGATATGTGTATTCACGGGAGTTTGTTACAGGTGATTCGGTTCTGCTGCGAGACCTGAGGCCCGGCTCATCGCTGAAGTGGCGCAGGGCTACGGTTACGGCTCGGGTCGGTCCGCTGGTCTACGAGGTCTGCGTCGATGGCAGGACCCGACGCGCTCATCTGGACCATCTGCTGGCTGACCAGACGGGGGATCGTCCCCGCCATCCGGTGCCGGGCCGGCCTGTTCCGGCGACTGTCCCGGCGTTCGAGCCGGCTGAGGAGGACTCGGGACAGAGTGAGCCGCTGACAGACGTACGGAGTCCGCCAGCCGTCGGTGAGCCGGTGTCGCCGCCGCTGGCTGCGGGTGCGGTTCCGGGAGCTGTGCGGCAGCGGCGCGTGAGTGGAGATCCAGTGTCGCGGAATGGGCAACGCCGGGGCTCAAGTGAGGGCTCGGTGCCACGAGATGTGGATTCGGACGCTGTGCAGTCGCGGAGTGAAAGTGAGAGAACTGAGCTGCGACGGTCCGAGAGACTGAGGAAAAAACTTGTGTAAAAGGGGAAAAGGTGTTATATATGCGGGTGCGCGTGTCAGTATAGTTTGGGCGTGTTATAGGTTTGCATCACCAAGTCGGTTATGCTATGTTTGCATCTCGGTCAGTGACGTCAGCTGACCCGAGGCACCGTCCCGGCGGGGGCGTGTCGCGGCGGTTGTCTCGGCTCGGCAGCTCGGCAGTGGCATGGTGTTCAAGTGTGTTCAAGAGAATACATCAGATTACATTTTCCAAACTTGCTGTGAACACTCCTAAGTCCTAGGCCCAATCTGACCAAGTGCCGTGAATGCTTAAGTACGGCATGTCGTAAATGGAGTGCTCAGAATGCCGCGCTTATGCAACCACGGCGTTTGGTTTTGCTGAGCTCATTGCCGAAATACTTCAGTCGGGAGAACGCTAGGCTGATGATAGGAGTGACACTGGCCTGATCCCGGGTCACAGAAGTTGTGCATTCCGGCGCACCAATATGCCGTACTTATCAGATTATAAGATTGCAGGCGTGATCACGGCACTTGGTAAGATTGGGCCCTAGTCAGCCATCACCATGACGACACACCAAAGCCTTACTTGCTCCTGACAATTTGCAGCGCTGAGCTTTAAAACTTGATTAGTTCTGATGGGAGCGTGAGTGCTTACTACGGGGAAAAGACGGCGACACTTACCGCTTTAGTATGGCGGTGAGTGAGCTGGAAATGACACTTCCATCAGGTTGGATAAGGTTCAGACGCAGAAATAGCAACATGGTTGTTTGTTATATAATGCCTGTGCTGGTGTCCCATAACGAGCAAGCGTGAAACGCGAGCGAGTCCTCACTAAATACGAAACTCTTCTCTCCATATAGGTAAGCGGCCAATCCCAACCGGGACCGACCCGACCCCACTCCGACCGTAGCGCTATTTCAGAAGCTTATATATTTTGAATCCCGCATCCGAATTGACAAGAGTTCTTCGCCATAGGATAGCCTATTCAATCAATGATATGTTATTGACATGTATCGTCTCACGTGACAGGTCAGCATGGCACCTGACACGTGCCGCGTGAGTGGAGTCGTGTGACACAGATCACCTCCGCCTCTGGCGGCCGGGCACGATAGGTGGCGCTACTGTCGCAACATGATTTTCCTTGGCACCTACATTTCAACGAATTCGCTGACCGATTAAGCTAAAATTCGGTGTGTTGGTTTGAGAGCACATTACTGACAAGGTGGAATTTAGATAACAGCAGACCAATTTCCTTGCTATCGGGTTTCTACGGGCTCGCTCTACTTTCGCCGATTAAGGCTTCTTACTGGTGTAAACTCTCTAAAAAGCTATCATATCGAGCTATTGCTTTCACAATGCACGGCCACTGACATCAGCCAAAAAACGGAATATTCCTTCGTGGATCATACAAGTAGATTAAAGGATAAAACGGTGAATAAGTCGCCATCAGCAAAAGTCACAAGTGATGTTTTCGCCGGAAGTATTAACAAAAAACGCATCGGAAAATTCAACATTCAACATAATTTCTCAGAAACCTTATAAATAAAGCACACTCCTTAATGTCATGACCTATGGCGGCTAACACAGACCTCTACGCAAAAAACAATGCCAGGATCAGAATTATCGCTATTTTTCGCAAGGTTCTGGTGCATTATGGCTTGCAAATGTCAATTATCCTATAGAAAGTCTTATCCGTAATTTTTTGCAGTTTCTTAGTGCCTAATTTGCAGTTTATAGTGGCAGCACGAATCTATAGAGAAGTGGCAGTTTCTTAGCATGCCAGCAATGCCCACTAATGTCGAAATCAGTTCGAAATCAAAAAAGTATTAGGGCGCAAGAAATACTTTCCCAAAACAAAATGTCGAGATCTGTCCTATAACGTCATGTCTCGTGATGTATTCACCAATGACAAGCTGAATTTGGAACAGCTATTTGTTTTGTGTCTAGGGCCGCCACCGTGCCCGTGAAAGTCATGTCATTCGCTGCCTACGACCGGCTTACCTGCGGCCGTGATCGTTGAAGTTAACCTTGTTGAGCTTATGTATCATTAGAGCAGGATGAGAAATCATCCATTGATTGAAAACCGCCTCGAATTCAAAAGAAAAAATACTTTTTTTATAAACCTGTAATTTTAAAAAAGGGCCCCAACAAAAAGGCAATTGGGGGGGGGAATGGGGAAAACTCATAATGTGGCTGCAAACTATATGTGTAGCGTTAGTGATAATGGCTTATTTTTACCAGAATTAGTCTCAGAAGCAATGATTACCCACAAGTAGTCATCATCGGCATGCCGGTTCTCGGTAGCGTTAGTGATAATATGTCTTTTTACCAAAATTAGTTGCTTTCTTCGGCCATGGCGCTTCCATTCAGCATGCTTCTTTTATTGTTTTTACCTCAGAAGAAAGAACTTCAGTTATCAACGACATTACCTTTGCCATTATTCTTCATTCGGTCATGCCGTTTCTTGGATTTTACCAGATTTAGTTGCTTTCTTCAGCATGGCCTTTCTCAGCATGCTCTTTTTCTCGCTTTTCTTCAGCATGTTTGCTTTCTGGCATGCGCTTTCTTCAGCATGCTCTTTTATCTCTTGCTTTCTTCGGCATGCGCTTTCTTCAGCATGCTGTTTTAGAATAACGTATATTGTTTTCTTCGCATGCCGGTTTCTGGAGACGTTAGTGATAATGGATATTTTTATCCAGAATTAGTTGCTTTCTCAGCATGGCGCTTTCTCGTATGTTGCTCTGCATGTTGCTTTCTTTAATTGATGTTGCATGTTGCTTTCTTTCTTTCTTGCATGTGCTTCTATCGGCATGGCGCTTTCTTTCGGCATTGCACTTTCTTCTAGCATGCTCTTTCTCGCTTTCTTGGGCATGCGCTTTATTCAGCATGCTCTTTAGATAACGTATATTGTTTCTACGGCAAAATCCGTTCTTGGTAGCGTTAGTGATAATTGCTTATTTTTACCAGAATTAGTTGCTTCTTCAGGCATGGCGTCTTATCTAAAAAAGCATGGAGTCATCTCGGGAGTTTCGGAAAATCTAGAGACTTCTGGCGAAGTCCTAGAGACTTTTAGGAGTGTTTACCACCCCTGGTTAATTTGTAGGTGCCGTTGCTGAAGGATTACCGCTGCCTTGCATAATAGCTCGCTTTCAGGAACTGGTGGTGTGTGGTGAAAATAAACTAAGTCCAGGAACTCAATTTCCAAGGCAGGCAAAGCTGTGGCCCCGTGTATTTCCCGGACAACGTCGGGTACCTGAGCTAGTGTTAAATAAGCACTGGATTCAAAAAGATGCACACGCGCCATCTCCTACTATGGATTTCAGACCACGTGAGACCCCATTTTTGGCGATAATTTGTTAAGTAATTACTGAATCCGAATCAAATTTTCGCACGGTCTATTTCAGTCCAAGCGCCGATTTCTGTCCGCATAGTCTGTTAACAAAAAATCTATGGTAGGGGAGAGTGGCGGTAAGAACGGGCGGGTAGGAAAGACGGGCACCGGCCCTGTTGCCTTAACTAGTGACGACATCTATCTCAGTTTGCGAGGCAATTAGACAACTGACCCTTCTCGTGTGGCGAAGTCACAGGTATGGAACTCACGTTTGATATATTATTGAAAACAAATCGTACAGTGCACCCTGAACCCTAAAATATGTTCTCTAGCGGTTTCGAGATCGTGTTTTTAGTGTTCCACTGAATATCCTACAGAGGCTAAATGAGAGGGTTCCATCAGCGTGAAATTTTGGCGTTTGTCTCCTGAGCATATGCGGAGAATGCTTTGTGATTTGTCGGACCGATACCGGGAATGGGCAGTATGGGTAAAAAAACAAAAAATTGCCCGTCTTGCCCCATCGCATTATGTGTCCAACTGTACAAGCAGAAGACGAGGTGGCACCGGAACCGGCCCGCAGAGGCTTCTGGGCTATGTTTCATCTTGCGTTGGTCTGATATATTAATGGATCACTTAATTATCAATTATGTAGAGTAATTTGATCAATAATTAATGCTAAAACAAAAAGAAACGTATAGTATAATTAATTAACAACCATAAACTGTAATCTTAAAAGGGTTGGTTCAACAGCTAACTAGCTTAACTTCCAGAAAATTAGTAGCTTAAAAGGAAATAGTAGCTAAGTCCAGAAAATAGCATACCTATATACATAGGTCAATATTTGAATAGGTACATATTTTATTTGTGAAGATTAACACGCGCCCTGGAGGGCCTCTGAGAATAACACGCCCTGGAGAGGGGGCGGATCTCACCCCCTATGATCTCGAAAATCACGCAACGTAGCGACAAGCAGAAAACGCAGTTAGATAAATCGAGACAAGCTCTATCGAAAGTACTTCGGTCCTTTTTTTAGGTCAGGTCAATATCAAGGTCACTAGAGGTCATCAAAGGTCGTATTTTCCAGATTTGGGACTTTGCTCCAGGTACCCCCATTTATCTCGACAACTATGATAGTAGGAGATAACGCGATTTAGCAATCGAAATTCCTTGAAATTTTTAACCGACCCAGTTGTCCTCAAATTTGAGCTCAGGTAAGTATTTAAAGCTCCAGAGGTCATTGAAGGTCAGAAAGGATATTTTTTTGCAGAAAAGTGTCTTTGTTAATAACTAGTTGGTTAATGGCAATAAAGCAATTATTTTGACGCCATCATGTTTTTCTCGTGAAAGCACTTTTAATGATATTAATTTTTACAGGTGAGGTCAATTTCGAAATTTGACCACAGGTCAAGGTCAAGTGGTGACCAAAGTAGGTCATGTTGCATATTGCAAGACGTGTTTCGACGAGCTAAACATATTGGTACCACTTGCACGTCTCTATCTTTATTATGTCGTGAGCTATTGACAAATCAGTATCGGTGGTCACAAAATTGACTGACTTAGGTCACGGCATATCAGAAATCGGAGATAGCAAATGAGTAGGTATCCATGACCTTCCATGAATATCCTAAAATATTGAAATCGATCGTTCCAAAACCTGATGTACCATACGACCAACACGTTTGTAGTGGGTCAATCACGTGACCTCGTCTGCTGACCCTACTAGTATGACCCGAGACAAGCATTTAACATCAATGTGGGTAGTTCATTTCAACAGTATGCAAAAACGGCGGCGCTGCGCGCCACCCGTTTTCCCGCTATGGTAAAAAAAAAAAAAAAAAAAAAAAAAACAGGAGGGGTGGGCGAATTTCGCCCCCCCCCCCTCTCCAGGGCGCGTGTTAAGGCACCCAAGTTCAGCTGTCTTCGACTTAATTGCATTGCGTTTGTCGTTCCTGTATAAGCTCAGTTTGTCAGCTTACGCAATGCTTTGCTCGAGTTAATCGGATTCTGTGTTTGTTGGCAATAATTTGCTATCTTTATTGTTTCTATGAAATATAATACGAATACATTTTTATTTTATTTATTTTGTAACACAATCGGGTAATCAGGTCACGTGACAATGATTCATATACAGATACATATCGCCATACTTTTCAGGATTTGGTAGCTGCTCACCAAAACATTGTTAAGATCGAATAAGTTGATGCCCGTTATGCCCCACATGGAAACCCATCTTACCCTGCATGATGGGGCAAGACGGTTTTTGAAGCCCCTCGCGGAAGGCCCCATTTGTTACATTTATGCATATTTTTTTCTCATAACGATAGGTTAGTATTCATAAAGGATGAGGAATAACCTGAACCAAAAAATAAGACTAGTCCGAGCATTTGTGTGCCTGAGTTATGACAGCACAAACACTAAACATGCCGTTATACCCCACTCTCCCCCTACTTTCGTTGACTCGTAACGGTAAAACTTCAAGTAGACATTCCCCCAGTAAAGCTACCGTGACGAAGATTGTGACCTTAAAGGGACTGTCCACCTTAACATAGATTTTGAGTTGAGATAGCCATTTTCCGTGCTTGCATGCACATTATGTATGGTATAAGTTTAAAAACAACCACCCGAGGTCGAATCACAAAGAACATTTGAGTTTGTTTGAAATCGCAACAAAGAACCCTATAGGTATTAGCATTAGCGTTCTTAACATGTCGTCATCTCTCTTTACCCAAAATGTTGTGAAAGTCGACTTTGTTTTTACATGGCTGTACATAAGCCATACACTAGTCATACCCACTATAGCAGCGTGGAGGTTTTCTCTATTACCCAAAAAATCCTTCCATATAGTCATCAGCCCAATATGAAAACGTACTTCTTTTAATTAAATTAAGCACTGTTATGAAAAACAAATGTCATAATCGTGGTTCGCAGCAATTACTTAATATTTAGCACCACATGCGGCGTACATTTGAGAACTTTTGAAAAGGTGGGAAAGTCCCTTTAAAGGCACGTGCTGTCTTATCTTCATCATCGTCAGTAGCCACGTGCTGTTGAGGTCACAACACACATCCTACGTCACGGTAGCCTCTATGTGGAGTCACTGGGAATTGGTTTACTGAGCAGATCTTAACGTTACGAGTCAATGACCAGAGGTGAAAAAAGTTCCGACGCGCCAACGCACGTCGGTGTCAGCCGATTGGGTACCGTGAGTTAGCAAAACGCTCTTTGGTGATAAACTCGCACCCCAAACTTAAGGCTTCGATGGGCGCGCAAGAGCATGACATTGATCTCAGTAAATTTCATTTGGCGCATCATTATAATATCAGCGTTAAAATTCATACACTACCGGGTGGAACCCAAAAATGTACCACATTCTCAAAGTCAGATAAAATCGAAAGTATGCGTCACAACATTATTGTGTATACATCATCTCAAAGACATTTCATGGAGATTTGTATTCAACTGGTTCAGCATCTCTACACTACATGGCTTCACCACTACAGCACGTGCTCTCAGTGGTGGAACTTTTTGAAATCAACAGGGGAGCCCAACGGCCAAATTTGCGTTACTATGGAAAAATTATATATATATATATATATATATATATATATATATATATATAAATTAATATATATATATATATATATATATATATATATAAATATATTTATATATAAATATATATATATATGCACTCTAGAAGCGCACCTTTTCTTGAAAGGCACAGATCTGCTCGCTTTCCGACTGCGCAGAAGACTTTGGCGCACGTGTCTCTGCTGATGCGTCTGATCTCTCTCTTGATGGCGTGTTTCAACTCCTTCAGGTTCTGGTGATCACCATCGTACACCTTTGACTTGAGATATCCCCACAAGAAGAAGTCAAGGGGAGTTAGATCGGGGGAGCGTGGGGGCCACGCATGTTTCGTCTTCAGGCTGATAACGCGGTCGCCGAAGTGCTCTTCCAGCCATGAAAGGGTCAGCTTGGACGTGTGGGTCTGCTGGAACCACCAGCTGCTCTGATCACCGCCAACGGTTCCGCCAAGCTCTTTAAGGAACTTTTCCAAGATGCTGATGTAGCGCTCTTTGGTCACGGTCGTTGTCATGCCATCACAGCTCTCGAACCAAAATGGTTCGATGATGCCATCTGCGCTCATCGCGCACCAGACAGTAACCTTGGGGCTGTGTAGAGGTGTTTGGTGAATGTCTTCTGGCTTTTCTGAGGCCCAAATTCTACAGTTCTGAGTGTTGACTCCACCATTCAGATAAAATGGGCCTCATCACTGAACCACACTTGCTGCAAGAAAGCCGGGTTGTCAGCAAGTTTTTATTTCATCCAGCTCAGTGCCTGGTGGACTGACAGTCTGTATAGGGCTTCAGTTCAAGGTCCTTCTTTAATATTTGTATTGCTGTTGTGTGACTGGTGCCCACTTCTTGCGCAATTTTCCTGATTGACTTGGTTGGGTCACGCTCAATGACATATTTCACCTTACTAATAACATTTTGGGTTCGTTTTGACTTTTTTCGGCCGCTGCGACCTTTGTTCTGGTTCAAAACAGAGCCCTCTTTTAAAAAAGCTTCGCAGAGGCGAAGAAAAGTTTTTTTTCTGGTCGGCGTAGACCGTTTCCCAAAATGTGCCCTGAACCTTCGCTGCGTCTCTACAATGGATTGGGTGCTCCAGTAGAAGTCTACCAGTTTTACTCTCTCTTCCTTACGGAGCCGAGACATGACTGATAACAATCGAAACGTGGTCACAACAAATTTCCCATGCACGTGCTTTCGAATTTCGTATGATGTCACGAGCTTAACAAATTGTTGTGCCAGCTAGAAGGAAAACAAATGTGGTACATTTTTTTGTTTCCACCCGGTCAAATACACAGTCAAAAATAGTGTGTTTTGATTTCAACATCACACATACTCTGTTCAAAAGTTGAGTGTTTTAATTTAGTGGCAGCGTTCCTCAAGCCAGAGTTATAGTGGTGAAGAAAACTCGGCGACATTACCGTTGCCCCATGACTAGCGTAATCCGCGTCGTGAGCAGGTCGGTGAGTTAGGTGAGACAGCGATAATTGTGGCGCAATTTGTGCCAGTAGCTAAGGCCAAATATAGGAGGTAGAGTCATCCGGCGATTCTACAGAATCGGGTCGTCAGAGCGTGACGTCATTTGGATCCATTGGCCTCCTCCGCGCGTTGCAGCTAATGCTGCTTTCGGAGAAATAAGTGCCGTCTAGCTAAACATTCGGTAGAGTTTCATCAACAAATTCAACAACATTCACATTCGGTATAGTAGAAACTGTTAAACGCGCCGTCTTTGCACGGGCGTCTCGCAACACCAACCTATTCCTGTCTGCCTGCCCTGCCGGACCTTTTCAATGTTCCTTAGGGCTTGATAGAATGCAGGGAAGTCGTATGTAAAAAGTTTTGGCGGTGGTAGGCTGGTACAGCCTGCCTGTTGTGATTTAGGTTTATGTGTGCGCGTGTGCGTGTGCGAGGAAGGAACCGAGCTTGCGAGTGTTATTACTTTTATTTCTGTTTTACTCATATGGGGTTGTCTCGTTTACCGATTGCATGTCTTATTTTACAAGCGTTTTTTCTTTTAGCCTCCTTGAGGCTAGAAATATAAATGGATCTGTGAAAATTGTTCCACTATATTATTTTACAATATATTACTTTTATTCATCTTTTACTGCCTTCATAACTTTTTGGTTTCTATTTTGGTATCATATTTTTTGTTACATATTTTGTTACTCAACCAGCTGTGTGCGGGTGTAGTGCATTCTTCGTGTCGTGCGCATTGTTATTAGTACTCGACTTGAGCTGTGATTGGTGAATGCTTGTTGCCTCATTGTCATATAAATAAAACAAATAAGCAAACAAATAAACAATGCTTACGAAGAAAATAAAAATAGTTTTCGAAAGTCAGTAAGAAATAAAAATGAATCTTATCGCAACATTTCAGATAGTTCAATATTAAAGTCACTAGAAGGACATAAATGTCAAGCCACCGACCACTATGGGCACCAAGGCCCGAGTCTAGCCGCCATAATCGATGGGAGTGATTTTCCATTCTTAATGAAACATGACATGATAATTGCTTTGAATGACCATGGACCTAAGAACTATGATATAGTTTTTCTACGTGCGCAATTACATTGAAGTATAAAGCGGCATGGCGTGAAGAGCAGCGGAGCTTGTTAGGCGAGCTTCAGCGTAGAAGGTCGCGGCGGGGCTCTCGAAAACGATGCATGTTAACGCCATCTGCATAACGAACGACGATAGAACAAAAGGTGGGTGGACAAATACATTTAAAAATGGCATGTTTCTACGTTTCCAAATGGAACCTTGGCTACACTGTGAAATCAAATGTAAACTAAAAAGGGGCGGGTTTTCCTGCTTCCAAATGGCAATTTGTTCTGACACAACACGAAATGTTCAGTCAAAAAACTTGAATGCAGCTTTTTCTATAGAGCCGATCTATAATTAACCACCGATAACACGGAGTACGAGCATAGGTAGTGACCCTCAGATGTTTTGTCTTGCTGAGCAAGTCAAACTTCCTGCCCAACTTGCCCCCGCATCCAAACGGGGTGATTGTATTATTTCTGCCGCCCGCCGCGCGCGCAGTCGCTGCCGTGCCTGCGAGAAGGTGGGGAAGGTGGGACCCCCTGTTTGTTAACATCCAAACCAAGCAACATAGAGCAACACGGTAAGAACCAGCATGTTGCCTGTCATGTGCCGAATCTAACGGTATGCACTGTATAGGTTTAAGGCTAACGGTTGACCTTCCAGGTCAAGTGAATGACCTCAACTCGACCACTTCCAGAATAGGGATTCTGCTCTGTGAGGAAATATCACAATTATAACAATTGATAAATGTGAATTAAAAGTGAATATTCTGACCAGTTTTGCATAAATATATACTCAAAATATACTGGATTTGTTTGTATCGGGCTCAAAAAGTTAATAGAAGGTGATTTTCACAAAAATGGCCCGTTAATGAGTTTGTGACAACTTTAGGGGATCCGATCACTCAGTCAAAAATAACAGAAATTGCCTACTAAATTTGGTTTAGGTATTTTTCATACCCAGTCGCTTTCACAATCGCATTTCTTGTTACTTTACAATTATTGTTAAAAATTTTGATTTAGGTAGTTATTTTTCCTCACAAACATATTTTTAATTTATACTGGGACCGGTAAAAAATGTGAAAATCCGAGAAGCCAGTTATAACGAACAATGATTTGATCTTGGGTCGTTTTCGGTTTGCGGATTTGCCTACCAAACTCGATTTTCAAACGCAGTTTTCCAACCCATTTATCTCTGATCCACCAACCATGGCGTCAATAAAAAACGTCAATTTATCTTTCAAACTTCATCAACCAATATTCCAATGCAAATCTGCAGCATTATGTTAATTATTGTTAACTTGGCTATCTGCAAATTTCAGCAAGATGCACTTGATCGTTCATAGAGAGTTAATACAAGTAACACCCTCAGGGGAAGGACACTTAGAACCCCCGTACGGCAAAGGTTAAAAAAACATGGGAAAAAATACGGATGATATGTTGGAGAACCACGTATGGACGATATCTAAATTAAATTTCAAAGCAATATCTGTATTTTTGACTGACTTGTGTCTCCCTAAGTAGTAAGTACTAATAGATGGCAATCAGAATGTATGGCAAACCGAAATCCTCATCATCATCATCATCATCATCATGTATTCATATGGCATCCGTTGGAACACGGCTTTTCAGCACAACAGTCATTTTACAAACACATATTGCAGTAATATCCTTAAAAATGAAGAGATAAATACACAAGTATTGCGCTATTAAAAGGGGTAAAATATTAAGCCACTCGCAACACTACATTCATTTATTCACTGTCAGACACTTTTGCATCCGTGTGCGAAACGCCCTCACTTTACCGGCGTATCGCACGTCACTCGGCGCCTCATTCCACCCGGCCGTGCAGCACGGAAACTGAAAAAGAGTCGAGCAAACTCTTTGCGGACTCGGGGCAACTGCAGTAGCCCCGCTACTGAGCCTCGGGTTTCTCTTACGGACACATGCTCGCGATACTGCAGCAGATCCCGTAAGTACGTTGGTGCATGTTCGCTGGTCAAAAGACGATGCACCATTACAAGGTCTCGCTCGGTGACAATATGGTCTACTCTTGGCCATTCGAGTTCGTTCAGGTGAGGTGCTATATGCTCACGGCGGCGGCAGCATTTCACAATGCGGGCCCCGTGGTTAATGATTTTTTAACACGTTTACGTTGTGTTGCGTTGCAACCCGCCCAAACGGTTGCGCAATACATTATATGCAGAAAGACAAGAGCTTTTATTATTAGTTTGTATTTTTTGTATTTATTTCGTTGATCGCCAACAGAGCTACGCTCCACTGACAGGCGAAGTCATAAAGATAAGATACACTACAATAAATACAATACACAGCACACATATCACATCATCACACAGCCTTGAGTCTATACAGTGACAGGACTTTACAGGGTTAAACGTACTTGAACACCCATTGGTTTCTAAAAGCTCCAACTATCATAAAAGATGTCTGCGTTAAAGGCACTGCCTAAAAAGGCATTCATTGCTCTACAGAGCTCTTACTTGTTTCTTTACTTGTTGTGGCAACCGGCGAGAAAATTTGGCGAGTCAGACAGGGTGGCGTAACAACGTTGCACTACGACAGAGATGTGTTTTTCGAATGTGAGATTACTATCAAAATGAATCCAATAATTTATGTCACTTATGAAGGCGAGCATTGGCATCCCAAACTGTACCTTGGAAATTAGTTGTTGATCCTCCTCTGTCGCTGAGATAACAAGAACAACCTCCTCTTTGTTGAATTAATTTTAAGTGAGTTTTTCGCAAACCATCATGAGTCGCTCAGCCGTTGGCCCATCTGTTTCTCCAGTTCTTTTATCTGATTGGGGCTGCCGCTATGAATAAACTGCACGTCATCAGCATACAAAACCATCTTGGCGTCACTTATAAACAAAGTCAGGTCATTCGTAAACAGCAGAAGGAGCACCGGCCCCAAAATTGAGCCCTGGACCACACCATGCGTAATAGGAACGGTCTCCCCAGAGCCCCCACGGACCCTCTGGTGACGGTCCCGAAGCCAGTCACCGAACCAGTGTGTGTCCACGCCTTGCCAGCCCAGTTTGTCCAGGAGCCGGCCATGCTGGACGCTGTCAAAAGCCTTAGACGTGTCGGCTGTCGTCAGACAGCCGATCATCCCTGGTCTATGCTTCGGGTGATGTAGCTGACAGCATCCAACATCGCCGACTCCGTGGACCTCCCCGGCCGAAAACCATACTGCTCGTCACATAACACGTTGTGAGACAAGAGATAGTGCACCAGCTGAGTGCAAACGACCCTTTCCGTAAGTTTCGCCACTGTAGGAATGATGGACACATGTCGGTAGTTGTTGGGATCGTCAGAACACCCTGACTTGAAAATTGGGAACCACAGTTGCGACTTTCCACTTCACTCGGGGAGCACACCAGAGGCACGATAGAGGCATTGGTCACATTTAGCAAGTGTGGGGCAATCACCGGGAACGTCAGTCGCAACATGCTCACCGTGATCCCATCATCGCCACACGCATTTTGATGACGACATTTGTTCTCAAGGCTGCGTTAAGCTCAGGTAGGGTGACGGGGTGCACCCTGAAAGCCCCACTTACAACGCGGGAAGGGACAAGGGGGACAGCGGCAGGTCGGCAGTTCTCTCTGCCTCGAGCTCAGCGGCCACACGTGAACCCACCGCGGCGAAGTGGCGATTCAGACGATCGGCCCACTCGGATCGGCCCACTCCACTGTGATCGGCCCACTCCACTGTGATCGGCCCACTCCACTGTGCACAAACGCGACTCATTAGCACCTGCTCCACCCTTAGGCCGTATCAAAAAACGTTGCAGATCTTTCCATGTCGTCTTACGTGAATGAGTATACGAAGGTAAACAGAAGGATGACCTAGCTTGACACTGCGCACTTTTCACCGCGTTCCGCTCGGCTGCATACGCCTGGCGAGTCGCCTGGCCTGCACACGGNGGCGACACGACGGCTTTATAGCGCGATCTGAACTGGGCGTTATAACCGAAGTGTGGGCGTTATAACCGAAGTGTGGGCGTTATAATTGGAGTGTCTGCCTTTGCCAGTGGTTCCCAGCCCTCCCGAAACAATTACCCCTTTTCAGCAGTCAGAAGAGGTCATCACCCCACCCATCAAAACTTATACCGATTTATAACCAAAATCACGTTTATTGTTTCCCAATGTGTTGGTTGCACCTGTTTACAGACTTTACACACTTCAATCGAAGCATCGCATCTCGCAATACAAACAAAGAATGTGAGCGCACATTTAATGGTGGGCTGATTCGTGCTTTTTAGCTGCTCTGCATGCCATTTCAAACAGACAGGTTTCCTTTTTGAAGCGTAAAGTAAAAGGAGTAGGTAAACAATAGATGCGTTCTGTGCAGCTGTTACTCCTATTGTCTGATTATATGTTTTAGCCAAGAGCTGCATCAAAGCTGTCTTAGCATAACATTTATGGTTCAACTTCACAGGCCCTCGTTACCACCGCAGAATGGCTCCGTTGCCCCAAATGGGGTCATGACCCACCATTTGGGAACCACTGGCCTATGCTTTTGTACAGGAAATTCCGTACTGGGACAACTTGGGCGTTATAAGTGGCTGGGCGTATTAACCAGTGGGGGATATAAGCGGAGTTTACTGTATATTTGGTCTGAAAAAAAGATACGAAGGTGAAAAAATGATCCACTGGTAGAGCCTCCCGCTATGAAACCGAAACCACTTTACTGGGGTGGTGAACTACTCACGTGCGGCGGCGACGACAGAGAGCAGCGTCAGGAGAACGACAGCAAGGCACACAACAGTGAACCACTTCATTGTCAAGTGTGTGACGATTCCCTCCATACTGACACGATATATAGCGCTGAGGCCGACCACTCCGACCCGGTAGAGCAGGGGAATCCCCTACTAGGCAGCCTTTCAGGGGCCCAGACAAAAATGCTGGGCCTACTCAAATGACAAACACGTGCGGGCTCGGTAATACCGGTTTTGTGGCATTTGATGAAGCATGAGTTTTGCCATGAACAGGCTTAAAATGGACCTGCGACAACTGGCCTTGCAATATGGTTCAGAAAAAGAAAGAAAAAACGTCCTTACCTCATTCATGTGGCACTTTCCTTCTTGTGATTAACTACGACCGTTGAACATAAGGTTGACACATATAGCTAGTGGTACGTTCTACGTCTGATTCACTGGTTGTGTTTTGCCTCAATGGGTCGTAGTCACCGCAACTGACCATAGGGTATCCCAGTCACGCTAAACCGCATGTGATAAATTAACACAACTCTTCGGCTTGCAAGCAAGCGTTACTTTCACTAAAAGTAGTTAATATTGAGTTGAAGCGCATGGGTTAATTCGCTGGTGTTGCGGTTATTTGCAACGCGCAACGACTCTTCATATCGTGGTAAGACATATTAAATTGTATCTTTTTATACAGAGTGCTTTATGAGGCAATAGTGAGAATTATGTGGAATTTCTTACCAAAAAGAAAGAGTCTAGGTGACTGGAATCCAGGGCATTTTTTGTGATTGTTTGTTTTGTTCGGGGGAATCAGTCGGCATATTTCCCAAAGTAGTTGACGCGGGGAGGGATGGGGCGTTGCAGGCCGTCAGCCGCGTCAGATATGAAAGTTGTTGACGGAGGGAGGGGGTAAGGAGTGCGTCGTCAGCCCATCTGTAACTGCATACATACATACATGTATGTATGCAGATGTGTCGACGATAATTTTTGAGTGAGGGTCGGCTACAATGATGAAAAAGATGTACCCCATTTTCTGTGAGTATTCAAACCCTTGCAGCATTTGTGATGTTAATTTTCCTGTTGTAGTATGGGCACATGTTATTTAGCACCGCCAAGTGGCGCTTCGGTTCGTCGTAACGCTGAATTGAATGATAAACATTTGTAGCCTTTTATCCTCTACGAGGACCACCACCTATATTCTGAGTTTTATCAGGCAAACCCGAACAAATCACGCACGACACTTTATAACTAATCACCCACTATAACATGGAAATTTGCATTAACCCTATTCCTGGAGGGATGAAAAGCATACGAATCTGTCGAAGCCGGGGGGGGGGGTTTATTCGGCCCCCCTTCAGATCTCGGCTGTCATAAGAGCTAGAAACATGAAATTTGGTGTGTGGTTAGGGTCGGCAATGAAATAGTTTTTTGTCAAGTTTTGGTGACCGTGGTTTACTATCTTCAAGGTCAAATGACGTCATCAAAAGTCATATTTGTCAAAACATGATATTTCCAGGAAACCTTGCCATTATCTCGGAAACTATGGCAGCTAGTAGGAATCCGAAAAAAGTACTGTAAAGCTGTTTTAATTGTATTTCGCTAGTATGGCATCATAAATGACCTCAGGTCAATGGTTTGGGGCTGTAGAGGTCAACAAATGTTAACAAACATGTTTTTCAGCAAAAGTTTGTTCGTTAATAACTTTATATCTAAAACATATTGAGCACTTATTTGATACCATCGTGTTTTTTCTCGTCATTGCGGTTCGAATCATACCAATTATGTTAAATCAAAAATTTGACCCCGGGTCAAGGTCAAGGTCAGGGTGACATAACTCGGTTAAAATGCATATAAAAAGGTGTGTATTGACGATGCAAACGTTTTGAGACCATTTGCAAGTCTCTATGATGTATCTGTCACGAGTTATTGATACAAAGGTGTTCATGACCTTGAATGATCTTTGAAAATATCACTGACTAAAAAAAATCATCCTTTTCATCAAGAAGGGCGAGGGCCTAAGATTACATGATACTGAAATAATTGGATCGATACATTATGTTAAACCCTTGTTTTTAATTTTCACCATATATTTATATTGGAAGATTAGCATTTGACCTGACTGGTCATTAAATATTTAGGTATCACCCTGTCTGAAACTTTCAAAATATATTAATTGGCATGTTTTCTCCTATATATATATATATATATATATATATTCCGGTTTTTTGAAACGTCATGCAAATATACAACTTGTATCATTTTGTGAAAAAAAAAGTTTTCAAAAATTTCGAATTTCTAAATTCAAAATTGTGAAATTTCGAGATTGGCATCTGAAAGAATAATCAATTATCTACCGAAGCCAAGCCACACTTTCCCTTCAACACACAACTCTCCACGAGTGCTTAACCATGCACAGATTTTGTGTCAAAATGATCCGAACACGCCCCCCCCTAAAAACTGTCTATGGAACCCCTCCTAATGGTTTAATTTGGGAAAAAGTACACCATTCGATGCGCAATGAAATTATAGGAAAAGTCAGCAAGTTTGCAGATTGTGGGTTGAGTTATGAATGAACTGTACGCGAAAAACCTCAAGGTGGGCCGGTTCGGCCTTCCCGACAGTAATAGGGTTAGTAGACAAAAAAGTAAAAAATGGGAAAAATCCCCGCAAAATCAACTTTTTTAAAGATATTTAAAAAAACGGAATATATTTGAGAGAAATAATTACAAACAATACCCAAACCAAATTTCAAAGCTTTTGACAATTATCGCTTCCTTAGTGTAGGAATTTAATGTCGTCATTTTTTTCTAATTCCTTTTTCGGATTTTTTACCAGATGAGACATAATGAATATTTTTTTATTTCTGAGACAAAGCTGGTCTAGAAATAGTATTTTTATTTACATTTATCCATTTTCTATTTTGATTATTTTACAGAGGAAAATCGTTATTTTTGACGTGGTCGAGTCGAGGTCATTCAATTGACCTGAAAGCTCACCCGTTGACCTGAAATCTTACAATTGGATACCGTTAGATTTCCGTCATAACGGACAGCATGCTGGCTTTTACTGCGTTTCTCTATGTTGCTTGGTTTGGAAGTTAACAGGGTTCTTTTTAGGACCCCCGGCGGGGTAAAGGTAAGAAAAGCTCCCGTAGGGCGAGGGTTAACACGTAGCTAGCTTAAACATGTAAATATTTTATGAAGGTTTTGGTCCCTGAGGTCAGCAATTACAACCAGCGAGAGCCTCTACCAGACACGTAATGTAATTATTTTTGTCACTTTTTCCATTTGTATAAGCAATTGCCAAACTTGTGTAAAGCCGCGAAGCGGCGCAAAATGTTCCAGTTCTGACTGTGGATAGCTGAATTTTCCCTGCTGCAAAGGTAATATCACGCTAAGTTTTCAAAAGTCGACCGTTTGTTTGCCTTTTTTGGGGTGACGGTGCACCATCACCCCAAAAAGCCGATACGCGATTGTTTCCCCCACCGCGGTGGGGGGAACAATAGTTTCAGGACCTTTGGGAGGGGCATGGCCCTTTTGAACCCTGGATCCGTCCCTTAAGCTGATCCCTCCATTGAAAAAACGTTAACTGAAAATCACTTCGATATCATGCAAACCTGACTAGTAAAAATAGTGATTTAAAATGCTATTTCCATTCAATACGGGCAAAAACTTGTAAAAAATGACTTAATAGTTTGAAGTTGTGCAGAAGGATTTTTTTTCATCATGTAGGCGTACATAAGGGGGCACACGGGTCCGTGCCCCCTTACAAAATGCGATGCCCCTCTGAGCTGGCCACGTGGTGCTCCTGTTAAACTGTGGTTCTATGATGAAATCCGCATTTATTTTCAACAAATTAATTCACAATTGTACATTTTATACCTGCATCCGAATGGCCCAAAGGCGCAAACAAGGAGAATAACGGGGCCGTGCCCCTTTTACAAAATGCGGAGCCCTATGAAGCAGCCTGGTAGGGCCTCTGTCAGCCACGCAACCAAGGGGTGGTGGGGGCGGCCGTCCTCTGGAGGCTAGGGGGCCATTTTTGGCGCGCTGCGCGCGCCGAGAAGGTCCAAAAGGACCACGCGAAACGCGGTATCATGAGCTCTCTATCTATAGAGAGTTTAGAGCATTTCAAAGGCCCCATAGGCCCACCAGGGACTTCTCTGAAAGACCGGAAGGCCCCATGGGCGTTAAAAAGGTCCCTCTGTAGGTCAGATGGGGTCCCGGCAAGACCAAAATCGTCACTGGGCGAGTCTGAAGGGTCCTGCGCAGTGCACATTTCGAACTATCAGCAGGGGTGAAGGTTCCTTTTCTGTTTGGGGCTTCAGTCTGGAAAAGCTACGTCCCTGACTATCAGGCGCTGTATATTGATTGTAAATTGTTAACTGCTATAGCAGCAACATAGTGTTACTTATCAGTTGAGCCCAGCATAAATTTTCCTATGCCACAATTTTGGTTGCATGATTTAAATTATAATTATTTGTGGGTTTTGCTATCAAAATTCCCTGTTTCAGTATTTGATGTGGTGGCTGTCCGTCGGCCGGCATGAGCAGGGGCTCCGCTATGGGTTACCGGGGGACGTGTCCCCCATTATTGACCCAGGGGGATAATCCCCCAATTTTCCCTGACTGGCAAACCACCAAACAACTTTTCGCTAACACTCCACCTCCGGTGACCACTCGGCTTCCCTCGATCGCCCCTCATTTTAAAAGACGTGGTGGAGCCCCTTTGCGTGACCCAAAGTAGGGGAGAGTGGGGTATGACGGGCGGGGTAGGAAAGACGGGCACCGGCCCTGCTGCCTTAACAGCACGACATCTATCTCCAAGTTTTTGCGAGGCAATTTGCCAGCTAACCCTTTCTCGGTGTGGCGAAGTCCCGGTATGGAGCTCCGTCGTTTTGAAATTATTGAAACTAAATCGTGCAGTGACTCTGAACCTTAAAAATTGTTCTCCTAGCGTTTTGCGATCGTGTTTTTTAGTGTTTTCGCACTGAATATCCTACAGAGGCTAAAATGAGGGATTCTATCAGCTGTAAATATTGACGTTTTGCCTCCGAACCATATGGCGGCGAATGGCCTTTGATTTGTCAAACGATGACCGCATGTGGGCAAGATGGTAATATCAAAAAATTGCCGTCTTCCCCATCGCAATTATTGTGTCCAGAACTGTACAAGCAGAAGACGAGTGGACGTACCGGCCCGCGGGGCTTTGGGCAATGTTCATCTTGCGTTGGTCTGATATAATTAATTGATCATTAATTATCAATTAATGTAAGAGTAAATGATAAATAAATTAATGTTTAAATTAAAATAAAGGTATAGATATAAATTTAACACCAATAAACATTATCTTAAAGGGTTGATTCACAGCTAACTAGCTTAACTTCCATGAAAGTGAGTAGCTTAAAAGGAATTAGTAGCTAAGTCTAGAAAATAATAAATAAGGATTATATTTATTAGATAAGAATTGGATAAGGATAAGGACACCTACTATTTCCATTTGCAGTGTTTCTTGCCGAATAGGTACATATTTGATTGGTGAATATCAACCCACGAGTTACTGGGGGGTGGCTATTTATACCCCCACTCCCGTTATTCTGCAATATCTCCTAAACCGACATAGGTATCGTCACCAACTTGCAGTACCTTTTATCAATTTGACACTTCTGCCCGATGTACATAACGATAAGAGCTGATGACAGAGTCCAACCGGAAAATGACGTCAGAGTGACGTCATGTTCTGCGTTTTGTTGTTGAACCAATGAGGTTTTGGGGAAGCTGTAAAGTACTGTTTTTGAAGAATAAACTAAATTGTCATACAATACTAACATGGGTAATAGGTTAGTCTATCAATACTGGCCGGATCTCGGAATTTTGAAATTTGCTTAAAGTTCAAAAAAATTGAGAAATCCAAGACGTTTTTTTTAACATTTTTCAAAAACATCCTCGAATTTTCAAAAACGAATATATATATTGAAATGATTCCAATGAATGGTGTAGCAAGTTTGAGTTAATATCTTAAAATGACTGAGTGACAACCTTTTCAAGACAACATAGACCACCTTTACTGTATACGTAAAGTAAAAAAATTGCAATATCCGTGTTTGCTTTTTTTCTTCAATTTTGATGGGAAAAAAACATGTTCTACATGCATTTGTCACGTTCCCTATTCGATAAACGAACCCATAACTGTTTAAAACTCCTAATGACCGTAATCTTAAAATTTGAACCTCGTGATCTCGGATGACCTGACCTGACCCAAGGTCAAAACTAGCTTAGAATGGTAATTAGAAGTGTCAGATGCACAAATCATACCAATTTGCCAACTTATTATGCGTTTAATATCGCATTTTTTCGCGACAATGCCAACCACCGGACTTCGATGGCACGGTCAAACATTTTTTATTTGACGTGACCTTTGACGTCATCAGTGACCCTGAGGATAACAATATTAGGTTTCCTTCAACAAATTTGATAGGGCTTTCGAATAACGTTCGAATCTTTCAGATCGGTCCTGCAGTTTTGAAGATCAGAGGGGGGCTATAAATAGCCCCCCCCCCCCAGTAAGTCGCGTTACAGAATATACCCCAAGTAACGCGCGGGTTAAGGACCCAAGTTCAGCTGTCTCCCGACTTAATTGCCATTTGCGATTATCCGTTCCTGTATGAAAGTAGTTTGGCAGGTTACTAATGCTTTGCTTGAGTTCATCGATTCTGTGTTTGTCGCGCAATAATTTGGTCACTTTATTTGTTTCTATGAAATACAGACGAACATTTTTTTGTAACCCAATCGGGTAATTCCGTCACTGAAATGATTCATATAACAGATACATATCGTCATACTTTCGGATTTGGTAGCTGCTCACAAAAACTCATTGTTAAGATTTGAATATAGTTTATGCCCGTTTATGCCCACATGGAACCATCTACCCTGCATGATGGGGCAAGACGTTTTTTTTGCAGCCCCGTCGCGGGAAGGCCCCATTTGTACATTTGTGCCAATTGATTTTATTAACGTAGGTTATAGATTTCATAAATGATGGAGGATAACGAGACCCCAACAAATAGACTATCGCAGCATTTGTGAGAGTTATGAAGCACCAAACACTAACATGCCCGTTATACCCCACTCTCCCCTACGGTCCACTCCCACGGCCCAAAATTGTAAATAGTTTGAGTCGGATGACAATCTTCTCAACAACATACAATTCATTGCTCAATTTGTGACCATACATTGCTATCTCAGGTTTAACAATCGACCGGCTAACGAAGATACAAACTAGAATGAGCGTATGTTCATTGCTCGCCCGTGCGGGCTAGGTGTCGGCTCGACGCCACCTGCCGGGCTCCTGCGCGCCACCTGCCGGGCTCCTGCGCGCCATCTGCCGGGCTCCTGCGCGCCACCTGCCGGGCTCCTGCGCGCCATCTGCCTGGCTCCTGCGCGCCACCTGCCGGGCTCCAGCGCGCCACCTGCCGGGCTCCTGCGCGCCACCTGCCGGGCTTCTTCCCAGGTGTTGTCGGCTCGGCACCACCTGCCCCTCCTCTCGACTCTCCTGCCCCTCCTCTCGACTCTCCTGCCCCTCCTCTCGGCTCTCCTGCCCCTCCTCTCGGCTCTCCTGCCCCTCCTCTCGGCTCCACCTACCCCTCCTCTCGGCTCTCCTGTCCCTCCTCTCGGCTCTCCTGCCCCTCCTCTCGGCTCTCCTGCCCCTCCTCTCGGCTCTCCTGCCCCTCCTCTCGGCTCTCCTGCCCCTCCTCTCTGCTCTCCTGCCCCTCCTCCATGCTCTCCTGCCCCTCCTCTCTGCTCTCCTGCCCCTCCTCTCGGCTCTCCTGCCCCTCCTCTCGGTGCTCCTGCCCCTCCTCTCGGTTCTTCCTCAGGGCTCAGACTGGCTCAAGTTCCAGGCTGAGTCGGTGTATTGCCCACACGTCACGGGCGCCAAGCCGGCAGGCTGGCAGGCATCCACAGCCTGGACTCATCCACAGGAGAGGAGTCCACAGGCCGGACTCATCCAGAGGAGAGGAGTCCACAGCCGGACTCATCCAGAGGAAGAGGAGTCCACATCACCAAGACTCCGTGTCAAAAAACCCTAGAACGTCCAAAGAGTTTTATTTAACGGTTAATTAATAACAATTCATCAGGAATACTTTTAATTTTCATTAATGACAGACTACTACAATAATTGTTAATAATCAATCTTAAATCCATTTGTCAACAACTTTACTTGCCGTTCAAGCAGGCTTTCAGACATTAAGCTCTTGCGAGGAACATAATAAATATTAGATTCAGATTCAGATTCATGTATTACACCACAAATACAATTGAAGGTCCAGGTGTTGGTGACATACATACAAGTAACACTTACACAATATACCAGGGACGCAGGAAGTATCTTCAAGTTGGGGGGGACAGGATTTTAACCTGACAACGAGTACTCAGCCGGAAATCCCGCCTCACTTCAGAATTCTGCCCGATTTGAACTACTAGTCACTTTTGATTGTAGGTATTACTATTTACGCCACTAACCCGCCGCCGGGCCGGAGTGATTTTACCCACCCCCCCCTCAGGATTTCCTGAGATATCGGAAAAAACGTGCGCGCGTAGACGCCAGCCAAATTTTCAGTACACTATTCGATCATCTTTTTACAGCTATTCAAAAGTGACAAAGGTCATAATACAGGTCAGCGTCACCAGGCTAGGTCAAAGTGGACCCACACCTCCGAAAAGTTTTCGGTTATCAACCAAAGCCCACAGTTTTAGCAGAATTGGTTATGATACTTACAGAGTTTACATAAGAGCATGGGGACTATACTAAGTTTGGTTTATCTCGTTTTTCGATATCGGTGGACCTAGGTCAGGTTCAATTTCCTACTCCCATTATAATGAATGGAAAATAACAGATGCTTCGTAATTCTGAAGCTTGATGATCAGGCCGATATTTCAGAAATCACGATTTTTTTAGCGCATTCTTGAATGACCTGGGATGCGATTGTTTTCTAAAAGATTCATTAACAAGGTCATTCTGCAGGTCATCAGCAATGATTGTTATAACTTCTGATACAATTAAGGATAGAAGCGGAGCGAGATAACACCACTGTATTGGTATCGTCTGATCCCGTCGCTCAATATGCAACTGATCTATCTGGGTCACCATTGACCTTCGGACCTGAGGTCAATTTATGAAATGGGTTTGGGAAAACCCCCTAAAACCCGGGAGGGTTCATCATGTTATATTTTTCAAAGCGTTTTGTACGAGAGGAACACGATAGTGTTAAAATGATTTATGTGCATTTTAGATAAAATGCTTTTTCAGAAACATAATTTACAAAAACTGCAATTTATGACATTTTGATGACCTCTGGAGCCTTAAACTATTGACTTGAGGCTCAAATTTTGAGGACCTGGGTTCGATTTGCAAAGTTTAAAAATAGCTATCATATATGCTTCTTCCACTTGTTTACTCCTATCTATCATCAGTTTCCGAGATATTTGGGGATTCTGGAGCTTATGTCCTAAATCTGAAAATATTGAGAAAATTGACCTTTGATGACCTCTGGTGGACTTCTAATATTGACCTATAATTTTTTTTTTAACAAAATAGTGTCGAAATCCCTTTTAGACGAGGGCTCTCGGAACACCCCGGGGTTATTTTTTGGTTTATTGTTCTAGGTCCCATAGGAAGCAGAGTAGAAAGGGGGGTGTCGAAAACACCGCCCCCCCCCCGGCCCGAGGAAGGTGGCCCGGAGGCACGGGCCCGGGCCGCGGGGCGAAACACTCGTCCACTACAGGTATTGATACCTTAATTTGACTGACAATAGACTCGGCTATCATACTGCTATACCGGATTTTACAATTTTATGATGACACAATATAAATTTGGGATTTTCCCCATATTTTCCGAAATTGTAAGGTGCTAAAACATGAATATATATGTATACAATAGAAACATGTCAGATAACGAGATATGACGAAATTTTACGAGATTTGACGTGTGCAAAATTTGAAGTTGATGCCATTAAACTGACTTGATAATGATTACCTTCCAAAAACAAAAATCGACCTTTTTCAACGGCATTACCTACCGTGGATATGAAATGCATTTGCATTTTTGCTTTATATTTTGAGTTACTTCAAACTAATATCGCTTTAACTTTTTCACGCTCTAGGCGCCAAAAAATAGACAATTAACATGTAGTACAACGCTTAATGACCGTAATCAGCAGTTTGACCTCACGTGACCTCGGATGACATTGACCTGATTTAAGATCATCCATCATCTGAGTCTCTTAGCCTGATACTTATACAAGTCTAAGAATGATACTTACAAGTGTCGGATTCATGAATAATATGTACCGATTTTTCTAACTGCTTATGCGTTTAACCCGCGCCGCGTTTAACCCGCGCCGCGCCGGTGCTCGGCGCCACCTTCGCCGTGCCGGGGGAAGCGAACACCATTCAAAACCTCGTCAAAAAGTATTTGGAAACTATTGCGGTCATTTCTTTAACATGTCAATATTGAGAGGTCACCAAAGGTCATCAAAGGTCAGATTTTCCACTTTCAGGCTTTGCTCCAGAATCCCCTAAATATCTCGCAAACTATGATAGCTCTAGGAACAAACAGAAAGCGATTGAAAACTCTTGGAAAATGCAATCGCCAACGTGTCCTCCAATTTTATTTCAGGTCTGAGGTCAATGGTTTAGGCTCCTGAGACCATCAACGGTCAAAAGGCTATTTTGGCCAAATCAGGTTTTTCACTAATATCTGTTTACCTAATAAATATAAGGCAATAGTTTTGACGCCATCGTGCTGGTCGGCTCAACAAGGTGCTTTAAATCGTATTCACGATGACCAGGTAAGGTCAACTTATAAATTTGACTTCAGGTCAAGGAAGGTCTAGTTGTAACCCAAATAGGTCATGTTGCAAATTGGGAGACGTGTCTCGTCGAGACACGTCTCCCATATACCGTTGTGTTGACTTGTAAACATTGGTGGCGGTTTCACTTCTTTAACTGGATTTTATCGAGAGTTAATGACAAACATTGTTGGTGACCTCGGAACTGCCTCAGGGCAGACCCTGTCAGCAAATTGGCACTGGTCTTCAGGAATTGGCCGATGATAACATGATCGAGAGGAATTGGGCTGCTATCTTGCGTATCCTCAGAATCATAGGCGGTGGAACGGGGGCGGGCACTGGGACACCGTGCCCCTTTAAATTTGTAAGGACTAAGGGGCACTCATATAAAAGAGCTCCCCTTAAATTTGTTATGGATTAGGTTACAGATTTAGGTATTATTGTCAAATTTATTGAAAAACATTTGTTTAATGTCGTGAATATTTACGGGCGTGATAATCCTCGTGGAAAAATAATGAATCATGTAAAAATCGTGGAAAAACGAGTGTTCAAGTCAGTGGCCAGCAGAAAACGTGAAAAGAAAGGAAATATCGTTTTATAAATATCACAGGACGCTGAATCTAAAGACATACTGTTTTATTTTTATTTTTTAGATTGCCCTTTTCAAGAAGAAGGTCGATCAAAAATTGTACATATATGAAATATAATTTTCGTTAAAATGATTTTATCATATTTGTGAAACTTTGAGGTTTTAACAAAAAAAATCTAACTGTGCATTTTTCGTTCAAATTGTCACAATTTGTGTGTGAAGATATATACAAAAATCGGGAAACAAATATGCATATGTGTCAAAAATCAGCATCGTCATTGCAATCGTAACTATAATCACAAAGCGTAAAACTATAAAATTGCTGACGTCATTAAAGTTTCCATATGGGTTTGAATCGTTTGAAACTTATGTGTTGACGTCTACGGTGCTGGTAATATCCTAACTCAATTTGCCGAGTTTCCACCCATTTATTTTAGCTATCCTTAAAATGGCTAAACAGCCTCAAACTCGACTAGAAAGCAGTCATCACAAGATCCCTACCTATAAATTGCAAGCATTTAATAATGAACAAGTACTTCTTATCTTCCACATTGATGTGATTACTTTTCAACAATTTGATTAATCAGAAAACTGCATACAGCAGAACTATATTCTCTGAAAAGTTGGTGGGCGACGCCCCCCCCCCCCTCGAAAAAAAAGTTGGGGGGGAAGCGCTGCCCCCGCTGCCCCCCGGTTCCTGCGTCCTTGCAATATACAGCACTCTTAAAGGGAATGTTTCACATTAACATAAGATTTGAGTTGAGATGGCCAAGTTGTTGGAATTACATTGAAATTAAGTATTGTAGAAGTTAAAAACCACCCACAGAGGTTCTAATCGAAAGTAAATTTGAGTTTGGTTTTGAAACATCTGGCAAAAAATAAGGCCCTAGTGTATTAGGGTAGCATCTTAAACCGATGTCGTCAATCCTTTTTTCAAATGTTGATGACAGTATACTTATTTTACATTTTGGCTATACATTAAGGCCATAAGCACTAGTCATACATATTGCAGCGTGAAGGTTTTTTCATATTTCCAAAAATTCCTTCATATGACGTCATCAGCCAAATACTAAAACTTAGTTTTTTCATGAAAATTGAGCACTGTTTGTGAGAAACAAATGTGCAGAATCGTGTTCAGCAGCATACTTCATAATTTTGCACCACAAGCGGCGTACATTGGACAACTTTCAGAGAAGTGAAACATTCCCTTTAATAGCACATACGCCATATGTCATTGCAGAGCTCACATGTCCATGATCCGTCTTTCACAATTGAAGATTCATAGCGAGTCCAACATATTTCTAAACTGTTCCATAGAATGACAATCTGCATGCTTTGGCCTAATCTATTCCATTCTCGTATTGTTTTGTGAAAACAATGAGGTATGGTATGAGAGAAGTCGGGATTGTACTAATCTAATCTTCCTTTGGTGATCTCTACGTCCTAGATAATTTGGTCTAACAATAATGTTTTCAACGTTTACATTAATGGACTCAGTTTGAAATTTGAATAGTTGGCGAAGTCTGGCGCACCCTCGCCTATCGTCCAAATGCTTCCATTTTAACTCAGATAACATATCTGCAACACTATCGTGTCTATCATGTCTACCTAAGACAGACCTGGCTGTTCTTCTTTGGACCATTTCAATAGTATGTCTCAAATGCAACATGCATATTCTAGGATTGGTCGAACTAGGAATATATATACTGTTTCCTTTACTTTTTTAGGACAATAACTAAAAACTCTCTTTGCGAATCTTAGGATATTTGCTTAGGATATTTGCGCATTCGACTTCATGTTAGCCGTTCTAACGATGGATTATTTTGCACGAAATGTTTTCAAACATCTTAAAATGTTTTAAAATGTTTTAGTATGCAAGTTTTAGTATACGATATATTCCTAGAAAAATATGTTTCAAATTTAGGCGATATTATCATTCTTCAAGAGTTATGGAAACATGAAATGAGCTCATTATAAGATTATGATACAAAATTGTTTGTTTTTAAAGGGAAATAATCACCTTTTTCCACAAAAATTGAGTTAACACTTGAAATCGACAGATGAGACCAAAATATAATGTAAATCATCACGTTTTGCAAAAAATACATTTCTACTAAGAGCTATTTCAAGTTAAAGTTGCTAAGCGTTCCACGCTTTCAATGACCGGTACTTGCCGGCTGCTTGCAAGTACTTGTGGATCTCATCAAACTGCGACCTTTCCCGGATTGTTTTATTACGCAAGGGAGTGAAAAAATATAGTTTGAATCCTGCTTGTTTCGATAATATTACCGGCGATCCTATACATTTGATAGCCATTGAATAAACAAGGAAACAAAACTTTATCAGTTTAACTTGGGTCCCTATGACGCCCTAAGCGGTACTGTTTTTGAAAAATGTTTCGACTAAGATTTTCAGCATTAAAAGTTTATTAACTTTGTCCTGGCGTGAACAAGACTTTTGTTTATATCATCATGCCAAAAAATCCCTTTTCCCGAAAATAGCTCGGATAACATGCTCAACATTGGCCATTCAATTTGCAAAAAAACTTTGGGAACTAAAAATGAATTATTTTTAGTGTGGCGATTTGATTGCAGGGACATTGTCCAGCGTTCGAACAAGTTCGAAACCACCGGCCCCTATTAGTTGGCGCGGCTTTCAGATAGTTTGATGGGCAAACACTGCTCATGAGTTTTGAAAGAAGTATATGTACTTTATTTTAGTTTGTAAAAACTTACAGCATTAAATGAAGGATTAATTTTATTTAATTCTTAAATTTAAATTAAATCTTAGCTATACCATCACGGAGGCCAAAAAGATTGATGCCAACAAAAATGAAAGGTGATTATTTCCCTTTAAAGAACATATGCGTCTAGAGTCCATTCGTTCAGATAAGCTTACCGCCATATTGATACTCTATCTGGCAGTGTCATGGATCACAGGTCTGCCTTCGCATGGCGCATTAATGCGCTAGAAAAGATTCACTGGAGGCGAGTCCATTATGAGACAAGGGGTTGTCGCTTTCTTAGCGACCAATAGCTTCCCGAGATTAAAAAACAATTCAATAAGTTCTGAAAAGTGTCAGTAGGTAAAACAAAATATAAATAATTATCTTGCTAATTAATTCCAAACCGCAATTTTTTAACATACTATATTCTTACCAACATATTACACAATTATGAGAGACATATCAAGACAAAAATCGTTTGCAAAAGTTGTGTAGTTAAGGTCTAAGGAATGTATAAGTATACTAAAACTTGCATACTAAAACGTTTCAAAACATCTTAAAGGGAGTGTGGCTACTCTTTTGAAATGAAAATATATTTTTATTACGGTAAGAAGCTATTGCTTTGATTATTGGTTACGATAAAATTCACGTCTGGAGCCCCTTTAGATTGAATTTCACTTATATTCTTGTTTTGCATTTGTTTTGTTCAAAACTCATAAACGATCGTCACTATATACAGGAGTACTCGGAAGATGTTACCTATAATGGCGCACTGGCCAGAGCTAACAATATATGCTAGCGTTGTAATTTAAAGAGCAATGCAGCTAGTGCGAAAGCTCTCTGGCGACTATTGATAATTAATCTACTGCCAGTATGTGATTGGCGACTTTGGAATATCTCAGCAACTTGAAGTGATTCTGGGGAAAATGAAGTACAGGGCTAAATTCAGAAAAATATGTTCTACAGACTAGTGTCAACAACTCCACATGACCAATGTGAGTAGGTACACTCCCTCTAATGTGTTTTAAATCATTTCGCGCAAAATAATCCATCGTGAAAACGGATATTGCCTGCTGGGGCATTCCAGAACAGATCGACAAGGGGGTAACACCCTACAACTCAGATTTCGATAAAAGTACGTTATATGGGTTATCTGGGGCGCTGAATCGCTCTGTGCAAGTTTCAGCTAGATTCAAGCTACGGTTGCCGAGTTATAGCCTCCGGCATTTTCGGGAGGGCACCTTGCATGACTTAGCCAATAAGTCAATAACTCCACAATAAATTGTCCAATTCCTAGAAAATCATATATTTTTTGAATGATAATGAAGTAAGGAACATCGTTCTAGGCACAGTTTTTATTTTTATGTTGATTCTGATGAAATGACCTTTGACCTCTGGTGACCTAAACTGAACTTCAAACGAGCACAGTGAAAATCATGTTGTTTTATATTTTTATAATATTCTTAGGTAAGCTGTCTTTGCATAGAGTAAAAATTGGAGATCGGTATTTTCTAAAAAGGTACCTTTTAATTGCTCAAATTAGCTCGTATTTCTCTTTTCACCAACACAAAATGATTAATTTGTCCCATGATGCCGTTGAATGCGGCTTATGTGTCACACGAAGGTTTCAGGCAGGGATGGTAAAAACGTCTCGGGTGGCTCCAACCAGATCTGGCATGGGAAAATTGGCCCCCAATGACAAGTATCGACGCAAAATCACTGGTGAATCAAAAATGTCTTAAAATTGGTTTAGAGTTGGTTAACCCGCGGCCTAGGCCGGGCTTCGGGATTTTCAACTTCCTACTGGGGGTGTTTGAAGGACCCTAACACGGCTCCTATGGGATAAAGACCAAAACCAAAAACACTGTTCGATAGGTTGGCAAAACAAAATGCTCAGGTCAAAATTTAGGTCACCAGAGATAATTTAAGACCACATATTCCAGTTTAATGACTTGGCTCCAGAAACCCCAAAATATCTCGGAAAATATGCTATCTAGGGGCAAACGTGTAAAACAAAACAATACAAGCTCGTTAAATAATCAAAATCGAAAATGGTCGAAAATGTACTGCATTGAGATCAGGTCAACAGTCTGAGGATCTAGAGAGACATATTTTTTCATTTTTGTTCGCAAATAACTTTTACCTAACAAATATAGCATAATACTGTTTAGATCACGTGTTTTTATCGTCTCAAGGCGCTTAATTATAATAATATCGGACCATGTTAAGATTAAAAATCTACAAATTAAGCTTCAGTGTCAAGGTCAAACGTGGGACCCAAATATCATGTTGCTTTTTAGGAGACGTGTCTCAACGAGGATAAACATATTGTGGTGTAAGTTTCACTTCTCTAACCTTCATTATTTGCAGAGCTATTAAACCCGCGCACCGACGGGGCGGATATCCCGCCCCCCCCACAGTTTTTTCAGAACTAGCTCTGGGAAAAACCGACTATTCTTTAACAAACTCAGCTAGCTAGCTTTTTACTAGATACTGGACAGTGATCCATCAACACTCAACAGTGGCAACCAGCTCTGCAATGCACATGGATATTTTCCTGTCGGGGGTCAGCGAGCAAGCGGTCATGGAGAGAGTCAGGTCACAACCACAAGCTGGCTGTCAGAGCAGGGGTCAGATCCCGATAGGCAGGCAGTCAGGACAGGGGTCAGGTCACATGGTATGTGGTCAGAGCAAGGCAGTGTTGAAATTCTTGTCATTTTCTGGTCATATGAGGGTCCACACGATTTTACTATCTTGAAACATTTACTCTCTTTTCATGTATTATGCTCCACTTCATTTTTACCAGTGTTTAGGCTCATCATTTAGTTGTCAGTAAAAAAGGCAGTATCTGTTTTTGCACGTAATGCAAAAATCTTAAAGAAATCAGCTAAGCTATTTTTTTACTAGATATGGGACAATTGATTCATTCAACACTCAACAGTGCACCAGCTCTGCAAATGCATCTATGATATTTGTCCTGTCGGGGGTCAGAGCAGGTCATGGGACAGATTGCAGGTCCACACCACAGCTGGCTGTCAGGCAGGGTCAAGAATCCCGATTAGGGCAGCATCAGGGACAGACGGGTCAGTGTTCATATGGCTATGTGTCAGGAGGCAAGGCAGTGCGTTGAAATTCTTGGTCAATTTTCTGGTCATATGAGGGTTCCACACGATTTTACTATCTTGAAAGTTTACTCTCTTTTCATGGTATTACTGCTTCACATCTTAAATATTCTCAATTTTACAGGTTAAGCTCATATTTAGTGTGTTCAAGTAAAAAATCCAGTGTCAATTGTTTACAGCGTAAGCAAAAATAGTTCCCACACAAGATCAGATCATGCTATTTTTTTTACTAGATACTGGACAATGATCCATCAACACTCAACAGTGCAACCAGCTCTGCAATGCACATGGATATTGACCTATTAAATCAGCGGTCTTTTGAAAACATTGAGATTGGACATTTTGGAAATGAAAATGACCTGAAATTGTCAGAAATTAGCTCTCAATATGCAAGTCATTTAGCTCTCCGGAAGTAGGTCCTGAAAAAAAATCCAACTCTGGCTCAGGTACCATTTGTACAGCTTCTCCAACAAATGCAGAAACTTATCATGCAATACTTGTTTTAAGTACCTACCATCAAAATCTACTAAATACATATTTTTTCCTAAATTTGACATACTTCCTCGTCCAACTTTGGGGGGCTAAAGCCAAGTAGGGGGGGAATGAGGCCCTTTAACTGAATTGAAAGGAAACTGTACCCATTACCTACTTACCAGCTCAGCTGCAGCTTGTTGTCAAAATGCATCAGGCTTGGAAGGAAAGCTCAAAGCGAATTCGATCAATGGAATAGAATGTTCAAACTCTTAAAGGGACACTGCCACCACTGTATATAAGGCCTTGCTGCCACCTTCCCTAGTTCAACCTCAACCCAAGGCTATATAAGCCCATGTGTTTTAGGTTAGGGTTTAAGGCAATAGATACAGTTAAAGCGCGTATTAGTTTCCAACCCACATTCAATCAAATCAAAGCAATCCAAATGAACCTTTTGTTGTCAAGGGCACTGAGGGTTAGACAGATTCCATGACGTCACTGTACTGAAGCCACAATGGTGCACTAATTATACGGCCAAGAGTTGCACTAATGCTCAGGACCGAATATTTTTTGTAATGAGAATTTGTGTACCCCAAACTGACGCTTTTCTTGGAATCTTTACATCTCCTACCGCGTCTATAACAGGTTAAGAAAACCAACATTTCCCAGTAAGTTCTTCAGGGAGATTCATCCCCAAAAACGCAATTCCCCGTTGGCCTGTTGTGTTGTAAGGCCACGGGCGGACTTTGTGACTTTCATCGTTTTTAGGAATGTACTAACTTGGTGGGCTGCTTGTAGTGGCCAGAAGGAAGGGCAGCACGGTAACCTTAGGTATGTGGTCAAGGCGACGCTACCACCATTCATCAAATCTCGCATATGATCACTAAATCTTTCATATTTCGCAGGTGGTCAGAAAATTTCGCAAAGTATCCCAATCAATTTTTGGGAAATATTTTGAAAACCAGAAACGGGCCGCTGTTTTAAAATGTGATAGGGCAGGACGGTGGCCCCTATCTTTTGTAAAACAGAGGTTGGCCGCCGCCCCGTGGCGGAGGACCCAGCTTAAACTGCCAACCCTCTAGAGTTTACCTACCATTTCCATCAGAGTTACACTTCTTAGAGGTCATACTGTCAGGACACGTATTTTTGGCGATAATTATTTCGATTTCTGAAAAAAAAAATGGCCGTTAGATCTTGGGTACAAGAGTGGTGGCTCCATGTCTCTGGGGATGCACTTGCTCTCTATCTGGGGGATCACAACAAGCGATAAAGGAAAATCTTGGCAGCCAATTTAAAAAGTATGTGTTTTGTTTTTATGCATTACTCTTAACAAAATTGATGACCAAAATACAAATTTAAATTGGCTATTTGGACATTTTTGGCCCCAGAGCAAGCTCTTGGAGGTCATATTTTGGCGCCGACTTTATCCAGTAAGTTGGCACTTTTATTATCACCCCTTGGCTTTCTAAGTTGAAATATAAGTCGCTATCGATGTTAAGTGAGTTTATTACCAGGTGAAATGTTGCACATGACCTCTCCAAGGTCAGCTGAGGTCATCTGAGGTCACCAGCAACAATTTGCCACAAACTCTAATATTAATATCAATAGCGAGATGTCGAAAGTTACACCACTGTGTTTGAATATCGTCGATTGGCGTCGGTACCCGACATGCAGCATGTACCTACCTGGGTTACCAAATTACCCAGGTAAATTTTGATTTTTTCAAAGGTCAAAGGTCAAATTTTGAAGTTGACTTAGCCAGGTCATCAGTACCATATTTCGAAGCGCTTTGACAAGACAAACACGATAGTGTTAAACGTTTTGCTATATGTTTAATCAATAAAAAAGCTATGCACGAAAAACTGCTTTAACTAGCAACAACGAACAACATTCGTGAATAACGCTTCGGAGATAAAACATAGAGATATATTTTAACATCATCGTGTTCGTCTCGTCAAGGCGCTCCGAATAATGTTAGTGGTGACCTGTTTACGTCAACTTTAAAGTAGTTTGACCTTTGGTCAAGGTCATTTGGTGGCTTAGGTAGGTCATGCTGCATATCTAGCGACGATAATCGACGAAACAAACACAGTGGTTTAATTTTTACGTCTCTATCTATAATATATTAAGAGTTTGTGGTTAAATGTCGCTGGTAGCCTCAGATGACCTCAGCTAACCTTGTAGAGGTCACTGAACAACAATTTCACCTGTTAAATCAATAATTTCACCCTAATTAATCTCGAAGTGGCTTATATTGCAGCTTAAAACCTATGCGTGACACATAAGCCGCATTCAGTGCCATCATGGGAAAAATTATTCATTTTGTGTTGGTGAATAGAGAAAAACAAATTAATTTGAGCAATTAAAAAGTACATTTATAGAAAACACCTATCTCCAATTTGTATCATGTGCAAAGACAGCTTACCAAAGCATATTATAAAAATATAAAACATGATTATTTTAACTGCGCTCGTTTAAAGGTCAGGTCAGGTCACCAGAGGTCAAAGGTCATTTAATCAGAATCAACGCAAAAATACAAACTGTGTCTGGAATGATGTTCCTTACTTCATTGCCATTCAGAAAATGTGTGGTTTTCTAGGAATTGGATAATTTGGTGTGGAGTTATTGGCTAATTGGTTAAGTCATGCAAGGTGCCCTCATGAAATGCCGGAGGCTATAACTCGGCAGCTGTAGCTCCAATGAAGCTGAAACTTGCATAGCGCGATTCAGCGCCCCAGATAACCCCTGTAACGGAGTTTTATCGAAATTTGAGATGGAGGGTATTAATTTGGGGTTTTCGCTTGTCGATCTGTCCTGGAATGCCCCTGTTATTATTATACCAAGGTAGGGGAGACCGGGGCACGTTCAGTCACTTTTTTATTATTGGCCCTGGCGGGCGCACTTTCCTGAGTTGGTGATTGATACTTTCCAATGCTGTTACATACATCAATAACTTCAAATAGTTTTAGGAGGTCAAGTGGTATCTCAGTTTGTTTCGACACCAGTGTCGATAATGTGGCGATGACTCATTGGCATCAGAACCTGCCCATATGCGGTGGCACGTTCTGTCACCCCTATAGGGGCACATTCTGTCATTAATGGTGGCACTTTCCGTTATCACCCGAAACGCGTCCATGTGTTGGTGTCCCTGCAGTAGAGAGAGGGTTTCATTCATTCGCCACCATCCAAATTAGTGGTAAAATGGACGGCTATATACGGATCCCAACAACTGCATTTTTCGTTTTCTTTGGTTATCCATGCACGAAATCAGATTCCCTAAGTTACGCTATGATTTTTCATTTGGAACTTTTCCTTTCATACATAAAGACCCATGACATAAGCGAGCCTCAAAAACGCTTTTTGCATATACAAATTAGGTTTGGAATGACATTGGCTACATATGACCTTTCACAAACATCCAATATTTTCGAATGTGTTGCCCCTTGGCCCCCCATTTTTGAACAAAAAAGCAATTTTGGGGTACAAAAAGGAGTTTGTCACGACGATCGAATGGTGTTCTTCCCATCGAAATCGGCCTAGCGGTTCTCGAGATCTCTGGGGGGGGCAGAATCTGCCCCACGACCCAGTGTTAAACGTAATTCTGGCCGCTCCGTGAACTGCATCGGCACCACCCTGATTTCGTTTTTTTACGCTGTAGTGGTTACCCATTTCTTGTAACAACAGGCAATCATTTTTATGGTCGTTTATAAGCCGATACGGACTAGGAATCATTGAACAGATTTCAGTGACAGAATCTGACCCATGATTGGATGATTAGAACCTTGCCCCACTAAACCACAGGTCTCACTTTTCTTTTTTTACTGAAAACTTGGGAATCTTTTGGCGCCCAAACACGCCATCTCGCAAACAACTCAGCACCAAAAAGTGACTTCTGACACATCGCTCGTGGAGTCCAAAACAATGTGGTTAGTCGCTCGGCATCCACCATGGTTAGTGGTTAGTGGTTATGGCATGGTTAGTGGTAGTTCGCTCCGGCATCCACCATGGTTAGTGGTTAGTGGTTATGGCATGGTTAGTGGTTAGTCGCTCGGCATCCACCATGGTTAGTGGGTAGTGGTTATGGCATGGTTAGTGGTTAGTCGCTCGGCATCCTCCAGTGATTTTGCGTCGCTATTGTCCCGTGATACCGATTTTACCCGTTCTCGATTTGTTTGGCGCCACTTCAGACGTGTTTACCACCCCTACCTACTTAGACTTCTTAGACTTAGAGTGCGACATATCTAAGTCTTCCCATGAAACACCTAACAACGTAAACTATCCTGCGTGTCAAATCGATTTGTTTATATACCTACTTACGTCATTCACAAGTTTTGCTTTGGAGCATCTGCTAAACTAGTTTTGTCCGAAAAATATTACGCTATAAACTCTTCCGTATGTCTTGTATCGAAGGTGGTGTTCTATCCCGAAGCGGCCGCACGCCAAAACAACATCATTGATCTTTACTTGAAGCATCAGCCGACTTGTTCTCCAGGCAGTGACGGCACAAAATAAACACAGCCGCCCTCCACATACTGACCTCGATTCCAGCCGTCACTCATGGGAGGGAGGGAGGGAGGGAGGGGTAGTCCAGGCCTGCTCAGGCGCGCTGGCCGGCTGCAGCGCAGTCCATAATTCTGCGGGGTCAGTGTGTTCCGCGGGGCGGGGTCAGTGTGATCGAGAGCCTGAGCAAGTAGGTACTGTGCGGAGGAGTCGTGACACGAACGTAGAGAGGAGTCGTCAGTGGAGTGGAGCGTTTGATTGCCGTCAGTGGAGCGTTTGATCCGACACTCAGCTGGTGGTCCTTGAGGTAGGTGCAGGATACAGAAGTATTTCGAAACGAGGCCATTTACAAATGGGTTCCCCGTTTCCACGCCGTCCGACAGGTTATAATTGGCATGCGAGATAGATGCGCGCCCTGAAGTGCCTTCTGATCATCACACGCTCTGGAGGGTGGAAGGATTCTTTCCCTCCTGTTATATCGAAAACCACGCAACGTAACTGCAAACAAAAAGAGAGTTAGTTAGCTCGAGACAAGCTCTATCAAGAGTTTTGTGGTCCTTTCTTCGGTCAGGTCATTAGTAACCCGAGAGAAACTGGGGTATATTCTGTAACGAGATTTACTATGAGGGTATGTAAAAAGCCCAACCATGATCTCCGGGAAAAATACTGCACCGATTCTTAACCTTCTCCTACGGGAGGCTGACATTCTTCCCCCAGAGGTTTTTATTGAATAACTTTTAACACATCTCTGCGCGTCCTTTTGAAACCTTGAGTATCTGAGTTAAAACAAAATTATACATATATACAATCATTTCGTTGAAATTGGCCGAATAGTTTCGGAGATAAAAACGTTTTGATGACGTCATGTTCGGAAAAATACGATAAATGTTAAAACAGTTTTGAAGCAAAATACAAACAAAAATCAGAACAGACGTAAAACAATATTTTCTTCAATATGATTTTTTTTATTTGCAATCTTTTGGGTTTTTAGCCTCCTAAAATTAAAAAATCATATATTGCAAAAATCCCCACAAAATCATTTTTTTTAATATTTGGGAAAAATGGGACAAAACTGATAAAAAACAATACCCATATCAAATATAAAAGCAATATCTTCATTTTTAACTGAGTGATGGCTGCCTTAGTGTAAAAAACACATGACGTCATTTTTTTAACTCATTTTTTTACCAGATACGAACAAATACATAATTGTATGTAATCAAGAGCCAAAAAAGGTATAGGAACATTCCTTTTTATTTGCATTTATCATATTCTAATTTTAAGGTTTTCTGATCGCTATTTTGGGCGTGATCGAGTCGAGGATGCTAATGCTAATTTCCTGCGTTGCTCTATCGTGCTTGGTTTGGAAGTTAGAAGGGGGGGCTGCCAGCTCGGCGAAGGTGAAGGCGAAGGTGTAGGGCGAAGGTGAAAAACGCTCCTGAAACCCATAAAAACAAAAGCAAGTTATAGCAATTGTCATCGTTGGTGACAATTTTTGTTCCCTAGGAGTTCATTAACTAACCCATACAA
>VOPJ01015217.1:65633-92282 GCA_014673585.1 Semibalanus balanoides | reverse complement strand
TATGAGAGTACCTCATGACGTGTTTTTTTTTAATATATTTTGTTTTGCTTATATTGACCAGATAAAGACAAATGAATGCTACCACTGTCCTCCTGAGACACAACTGGTTAAAAAACAGTATTTTTTATTTATATTTATCCATTTCACATTTTGACCTCATATGACCTGACTTTAACGTTAAATGGGGTCAGGCGTGCAAATGGCTGTTGCTATCGAATCCTACGCGTAAAGTAAACCATAAAACAGGTGCCGGATGACCTTTTGCCAATAGTGACCTTATTTGACCTCATCTTGACCTTGACTTTTGCTTACATTTGTACTTTTGCTTATACGGGAGATGCATCATACCTCTGAAAGCACTGTGCGATAACAGTCTCAATATAAGGCTTTGGATGAAAATTATAGTCTGCAAACTCAAATATCTCAATTTTGTACTTTGACCTGAGTGTTACCAGACATGTTAACTTATTTTGGAAAACTTCGCGTTTGCATTATACGCGTCTCATTGAGAGCTTTCCATTGCCGCCTTGCGCGTCTCTCTGCAGTTATTGGTTCGGAAGATAACGAGATTGAGAAAAACGCCCCCCCCCCCAGCCAATGGCTTTCGGCTGAGACCCCAGCCAATGTCGGGTTAACACAACCAAACTGCATTACGAAGAACATTCTCTCATTCATCCAAAGCTGTATGGAACCAGCTGCGCAACCCAAACATTTAAATAAACAGCAATGTAAGTGTTTAAGCCTGCTTTGTGTGCAGAAGCCTGTATCCGATACAAATACACACCAGTAAGACTCCTTACAACGGCGAGGACGAGCGAGTCGAATAAATCCGCAGTCAATTTATCAACCCGTCCAACGGAGGTTCGTCTTGTGGCAAAGCATGCTTTTTATTTTATTTTTCGCTATGTGGTTTTTTGCCGTCGCAAGGTAGATCCGAACTAAATCGTACTTTGAACTTAAATAGGTTTATGCCGCGTTATTTTTTTAAATTTGCATTATAAGCTTTTCATGTTATAGGCCAAAAATTCATATTTTGGGTGGGTATTAGATGATTTGATTGCGCTTTTACAGCTGCATCATTTTTATCGTCTAGCACCCTTGGTTTTGAAGCTACGGCGGTAATGAAGGGAAATTGTTAAGAATCGTCAATAAAAATATTACAGGCATATTTTAACCAGCGAAATACTGCATTTTAAAACCTCAATTTTTGCATTGCTTTTAGAGACGGTACATTGGTCTACAAGATTGGTGTGTTCATCGCTTCACGTCCATAGGTGCTGAGCACTGATTTAAATTTAAGACGTCATAAACTATGATTTGCGCTATTTATAGCCAGTAACTTTGCACGTCTCCACGCCCCTGATCGACTCATAGATACCGCCGGGGCAGATCGTTTCTCTACGCGTCTGTGTTGACCCGTGTCTTTACGGACTTTTGGTGCCGGAGATATAAAGGTCGTATTGCAACATGTTTTGCATGTAATGTTTTGTGTACGGAAACAGGGTGCACGTGCGCACGTGCAGTGTACCCAGAGTTTGACCTGGCAACATTGCCAGTGGTGTGGTTCCAGCCACATTCAAATTTTAGCGTTATAGGTCCAGCCGTTCTCAGCTACAGCAGGATAATACTGTGTCTGGCACACCCCCTGACGCGGCACGTGTCACGCGCCCATTGTGACCCATCACATGAGGAAAAAAACATGTCAATAATCAAATGTCATTGAATGGGGTGCTATCAGATGGCGAAAACCGTTGTCTATCGGGATGCGGGATTTCAAAAAGATATAAGCTTTCTGACCAGAGCGTCGCGGTCTGGCCGGGCCGGGCCGGGTCGGGTCGGCCGGCTTATATGTGAGAAAAAAATCCGGTATTTCAATGAGGGACTTCGCTCCGCCGCTTCGCGCTCGCTCGTTAATTATGAAGTAAAATCTGTGAGTGCATGTGCAAAGTTTGGGCTCTTGAATGCGCAATATGTTTAACCCTCGCCAGTATCAACCCCTTGCGTTTCGTCCTTAATTTTGCTTCGATTACGAAACGAGCGAGCTGCTTGTGACAAAGGAAGCCGTTAACATCCATTTGTAAGCTCCTGGATCATTATAGATGACCTCTGTGGTCATGTTAATGACCCGGATGTCATCCAAATCGTGAATGAGCATATGATTATGCAAACTGGGTGTCAAATTTGAAATCAACGTCACAAAATGTCCTATAACCTAGGCTATGAAACGGTCATCTCAGGTCATTGGAGATCAGTGACTTCAGTTGACCTATGAAAGTGCTTGACCCCAACGGAGCATGTAATATAATGTCAAATGGATGCCAAATTTGAAATAAACGTCACAAAATGTTCCAGAAACTGCCAGAGGTCAAAAGGCCATCTCAGGTTATCGGAGACCAGTGACCTCAGATGACCTCTGAAAAAGCCAAACGAGGTCACAATCTCAGTGGAAGCCATACATGTCATTTGTTGACATTAGTGCATATGCTTCTGAGAAACAAAAACTCGGAGACTCAACAAGTTACAAGCTCCGAAAATACGGGACGCCCGTTGCGCCTGACATGATCTTGAGAAGCGGCCATAAGTCACGGGTCATTTTAAGCATAAACTTAAAATTTTCCAAGTATGTTTCAAATTGTTTGCAAGTAAGTGACCGCAAGTTTCATTGCAATCGGTTGATAACTATGCAATGTATTTTCGAGATAACAAAAAATAGGGTGGCATCCTCCACCTGCAATGGCGAGTGTTAAACACATTTGTCTTTCTGTTCTTAAAAGACCTAGCAGTAACAGCCCAGCAAGTTTAATTTCACTCAAAATGATCCAGGAGGCATACAAGCTATGTCTCAAACGATGCTGATGTACAGGCTGATCGTTTGTGGTCGAGCTAATGGGTTTCCCATGTCAAAAAGGCCGCGTCCAGCCTTGCATAAGCTATTAAGCAGGCCAGAGACGTCAGGCTAATCACTAATCAGTAACCATCGGCTTTTGTTTCAGCCGGCCATCACTCTGCGGGAACCTTTGCAAATTTGGTGAAGTCCTGATTCTCGAGAATCAGATCATATAACGCAGAAAAGGCAAAATGCTTCCACAGGACATTACTCCATGGCATGCTCTGCAGCAATTATCAACGCCCGTCACATGAACTGGCTTTGTTTAGCATTGAATGGTGAATGCAAATTTTACTCTCAGTTGTGAAGGTCTTGACTCACCTTCAAGACGACCTATAAAACGAAAAATGTTTATGGACTTTTGATAATATATCTTAAATATTGCTTTCAACAATTACATGCAAATTTACAAGAATACGTTCATTTTATCGGACACATGTGTCCGTGACATTTAAGCGGCCCAGAGTCAATTGTGTCGCGAAATTTACCGTCCCACCAGAGTGAATGTTCCCGTGACATTCAACGTCCCAGAAGTAAATGTGTCGGGCGAAATTTTACCGTCCCACCAGAGTGAATGTTGTCCGTGACATTTAACGGCCCAGAGTTCAATGTGTCGGCGAAATTACCGTCCCACCAGAGGAAGGTTGTCCGTACATGTTAACGGACCCAGAGTGAATGTGTCGGCGAAAAATTTTACCGTCCCACCAGAGTTGAATTGTGTCCGTGACCATTAACGGCCCAGAGTGATGTGTCGGCGAATTTTACCCGTCCCAACCAGAGTGAATGGTTGTCCGTGACATTTAACGGCCCAGAGTGAATGTGTCGGCGAAATTTACTCGTCCACCAGAGTGAATGTGTCGGTGACATTCAACGGTCCCAGAGTAAATGTGTCGGCGAAATTTACCGTCCCCACCAGAGTGGAATGTGATCCTGACATTTAACGGCGCCCAGATTCATGTGTCCGGCGAAAATTTCACCGTCCCACCAGAGTGAATGTTGTCCGTGACAATTTTAACGCCCAGGAGTGAAATGTTGTCGGCGAAATTTACCGGTCCCACCAGAGTAAATGTGTCCGCCAACATTTATTCGTTCCCAGAGTGACCACTGTATTTTCTTTGCGTTTGCGTTGTGTTTGCAGCCTACTGCCATGGGCGTAGAAACGTTTTCAAAGTTGGTGTGGATTGTCATTGATTTTTTTTTGCTTCCCGAATTTTGTCCACTCGTTTTTTATATAATGCAAAAAAACATTGTTTAAAATAAACGGACAGTCCAAATGTACACACGCCCCTCCAAAAGGTCCTTGGATTATCCAAATGGCATTTCTCCTTAAATAAGTTCGTGTGGATTTTCCACATCAGCTTTCAAGTTCGTGTGGATTTTCCACATCAGCTTTCAAGTTGGTGTGGAACCTTCCACACCAACCACATACAAAGTTAGTTACACCCATGCCTACTGCTGCCGATTGTAAGGTTTGATATGGCAATGATTGATTGCTTCCGCATCACTGACACATTCAGGTTCTGGAGCCTTGTGACGCATTTCAGTCACGACACGACCTTTCAGCAATGAATCAGCATATCACAAAACACGAAGGGTCACGTACAGCATGACAGTCACTCAGTCCTAAATGGCCACTCATTTGCCTAAACACAGTACCATTACAGTAACTAAGCTGTTGGATATGGGCAAGAAATGGTCAGCATTTTCTAAGAATGTAGCTTATTAAAGCAGTTCTTCCGACTTGGCCATGGTCTTGTCAGCATTTGACCATGTGGCAATGTGTCAGCTGGAGTCCGGACGGTCTGACATCCTTGAATGGGGAAAAGTGCGCGTCACCCATCCTAATCGCTTCCTGTCTGCCATCGGTCCTGGTCCGTCGTCCCACATATGACTAAGTGGTATACAATAGACCAAGGTCTGGCAAAAACTGTTCATAGATGGGTATCTGGATGTTTGTTTTCCGTATTGCGTGACAACACAAACACAGAACGCAAACACTTGACAAATAAGGAATGTGGGCGAAGGGAAAAAAGGCTAAGCCTGCGTCCTTTATCGAGCAGAGTGTCAACTGTCAACAGTAATATTCGAGATAATTATGATAATACAACATGTACATTTGATAATGACAATCTGAATTCCGAAAGATAAGCAGAAACTGAAACGCAATTTGCACCGCAGGAGTCATCACTGATCATTAGTGTTTGTACAACGTGTGTGCATAAACCTCAAAATAGCGCACGCGAATGTGATGGCACGTGCTCCTCTCCACTCTCCGTCAACCCAGCCGGTCCAGGTCACTGGCCTTGCAGCACCATGACTGCCGAGGGAGACCTTGAGGATGTGCAGGGAGGCATAGACTCCCGGTAGTCTCAGTCGGCAGCGATGATGATGACTCAGTGCCCCGTCCCCCTCCTCCGCGACCTCCGGCACCGCCACCACCACCGGCACCGCCCCAGAACCGCCCCGCCCCGCACCTGGCAGGCAGGTGCATGGCTCAATCGTCTGACTCAGACCGACGGCCACCACTGCGGCGCTAGCATCATCCATGTTAGCACCAAGTTAGCACTGCTGGGGATCGACTGCAGGCAGCTGGACACAGGCGAGCATGCAGCTGTGATGGGGGGGGGGGTGAGTGCATGCGTCCTTACACGAACTACTGTGAAGGTTATCGATGCACATTGTACACACAGTGGGTGACGGGGATCTTGATATCGCTATCGTCATGATATTAGTGCCGCAGTGATGAGCGATCACTACACATTGTCTACAGAAGCAATGCACTTGTGATTGAGACATTGATTTCCTTTGAAAATGGTGGCATTATCAAATGGCAGAAACAGGAATAACGCTACAAGCTCTATCTATACGATGCAGCCACTCCATCAACCGATCTAACATATGCTTGCTAGAGAAGACGGACACTCAGAGTCTATCTGCATTAGTCTTGCTAAGGTTTTCTTTTAAATGCTGGACATCGAAACCCGTCTTACAATCAGTATATTTTTGTATCAGCTTTAAACGCTGACAGCACCCACGTATACAAAACACTTCATCAACGATGACGTGCTGTTGCTCCAAAATGTTGATGGTTCTCGACAGTTTAGGTATGTACTTGGGCTGAATCTTACGAACATTCGAATCTTGCTTTGTTACTCTCCACTCATGCATTTTGCATTGTACTGGAATTACATGAGAATGAAATTGATACATCAGATAATCACATAATGACCATCACCTGAGGGTTATAAACAAAGGGTCAATAGTTATTGTTATGGTGTCAGATTTCACTTAAATGACGGCAATTCGCTGCAAAATGTCTACCCTAAAATGAACACATGATGCTATTAATGTAATATTTTTGACAACATGATTCTTGATTTCATTCGCAACCGTCGCAGCCGCCCATTGCAGTGGTCGGACGGGTATAAGGAGAATCGCTATTCTTTATATTCTAGTCACCAGTTGTGTAAGCCTTTCGAAATACTTAAAATGTTATTAACGGTATAATTATCATAATTGCCTACTATTTCTGATTCTGTTTCCTGTAAACCTTAGCGATGAATCCCACATTTTAGCTTATAAAGCTCACGAGACCTTGGCAGGTATTAATCTGTCTGCCATGATATTTATCCTGACGACGTTTTTTATCAGTTAATACATGATATGACTTCACAGGGTTGGCACAGTTTTGCCTGCCCAGTTTAAAACCATGGTTTAAGCCGGGCGGGTAAAACTAGTTATGCCCATGTGGGCGAAACTAGGTGGACAAAACTCATTGCCAGGTGGGCAAAACTCCCTGGCTTTAATGTAAGAATTCACCAAAACTAGGAGGTTAACAGTGTCTACGACGAAATTTCCCAGGAACTGAAGTCAAGGCCAGCATTGTCATGAAGGCTCGTCGGTGCCATTAGGTACACACTCAAAACAACCAACTTGTGCGTGCTCTTTGCAGTTAATCACTTTTGGAGCCCAACTATGGTACTATGCGAAGTATCGGCGTTAATGAAGGTTTAAGTGTAAGTTTCATTTGTCCCGTTTGTGCTTGCTGGGCTTGTTTTCGCAGGTACATGCATTTACCTGAGAAAAAGTCCTGTTGTACTTTTTCAGGCCGTGGCTTATCAGCAGCCACCCAAACCTGGGACGAAAACCATTTACATGACACCGGTGTATGTCTATTCAATAAACCTTTATTCGGGGTTTCAGGTGACCAGTTTCAATAAAAGGGTTTACCTGATTTTACCAGGAAATGACAGTACAGTACGGTAGTGCGCATCAATAACGAACTGTATGCAGGATCAATGAGACCCTGGTCACAGCGTTCTACAAAATATACACCACAATTTCACTTTGCAATTAGTTTAAGCAGTATTTTAAATTGAGACCCGCATGAATAAGCTTGGTTTTAACTAGTCGGCTAATCTCCGATCGAATGATCGGCTGGCCTAATGGACCGGCTTGCTGGATTGGCTGCCGGTTGTCCATATCAACGGAAGGATCGCTAAGTCACTGGTTCTAAGGACACTTTGCTGTCCAATGGTGACGAAAACGTCACCAATGTTAACAAAATAAAAACAACCATTTGAAGAGCATCACATTTTTTTTTTGTCCGAATGTTTTGATGGGATGGATTTCCGAGACCAAGGCCCACGCTAAGCTCAGCTTGTTGCGCAGGCCCTGATCCCACCATTCCAGTCACCGGCAGAATTCAGAGACGGAAGTTTAACGTTCCCTAACGACTGAGGACGGTTTGCCCGGCTCGCTTGTTTCATCTAACCTTTGACGCGGCCGCTGCCACTGGCCGCAGGTCATCCCTGCCAGAAGCAAATAGCGAACGCTGAAGCGTCCCGAACCCACCCAGCAAGGGTGGGTCAGATATGTAGTCCAGCGCTCTCCCGACTGAGCTAAACGGACGGATATTGGGATTCGGCCCACAACCAGAATGGGCTAAGGGTAAATCATAGTCAGAATGTAGCCAATAAAGGAACAACTGAGCTTAGCAATATGGGCTTTAGGTTTTTTATTTGGTCTCAGACTATGATAAAAGTAAGTGCAAAAAAAAAAAAATGACGAGAAACAGCTGAAGATGCGTCCAATTTAAGTTTTGCCAAGTTTTGGACAGTTTTGCCCATTTTCTCCCGGGAGAAAATGACTTAAACCTAGTTTTGGACACTTGGCAGGGCAAACCCTTTTTGCTTGGGCAAAATGCCAGCCATGTGACTTTATATGCCAAAATGTATGTTTTGTCCTTAAATCCTATCATATTTATTGATTGATAATCTGCATCCACAAACTATATATTTATTATCGAGTGGAGTTAAAAAATGTAAATGAATATGACCAATAAGAAGCATCATAAGGTAAAAATATTGCTGCTATCGCATTTATCATATAACGAGTCCCAAATTTGATGCACTTTCAAAATTGTTAAGACCACTTTTCATGCACGTCTTCCCGTAAAACAAAGTGAAGCGCGATGGTATATATCGCGTGGTATACATGGCAGTGAGCACTGAGCAATTCATTAATAGGGCAGAACTTGGTTTATAGTGTAGACTAAATGAACAGCATCTGCCTGAAAATTGCATATCTGCACCAAACCAAATTTCACCAAATTTCAAATTAACTCCACGAATGGTTGACAATAATTGTGTGTTTTTACTACCTATGCATGAACAATGAGCACGCATCGCGATAAAGCGTACCAATCGAGTGGCCTGTGGCTGTGGTGAAGGTATACACCGCGGTGTCGGTACGTTGGCAGGAGAATAACGCACCTATAAGTTAGCTCATGACTTTAGGCTTTCAAAGACTCGGAACGTGAGAGATTTGTTTTCGTCTTAATCATATCACAATTTAGGACATATAAAGCCATTTGCAAAGCCATCGCGCATGAGTTTGCATTTTGTTTTTGCAAGAAGACATTCAGTAATTATTCTTAGATATAATGAGCAGTGAAAATATTCATACAGTGGACTACCCTGAATATTATGAGACCGAAGGAAGTGAATAGTTAGGCACGCATATGCGTTATACGTGGATAGTAATTGTACGTCAGCTGGAGCTTCCAACACCATTCACGAGCCTACCGTTCTTATCATGATTACCTATATGGCAAACGTTTCTCACTATTTCTGCTTAATATGACTAAGACGGAACACTTTTCCTATCTATTAGATCTTAGCTGTCACGCAACGGGAAGACTTTGCATATCAATCTGCCTTCAATACGGTAGAGGGACACACATAATGACTGACGATATAAAGCGATTGCCCACGACGTGGGGTGCATGCAATAAATTGGCATAAATCACCAGTGACTCCCTGGAAGGCTCTGGATATTTCCTGGCTGTCTTGAGTGACCGCCAGTGTGGCCGCTGCCTTGCTGCGGGCGGAGAGAAGGCTTCACGTGCGGAACAGGCGGCGGCGGGTATGAGTGTGTAGAAGTTGCGTCAGAATTGGCGCAGCACGTCCGACTCTGGCGCGCGCTGATCTATGTCAAGGCTGTCAGCGCACCCGGCGCGAGCGCGTACAGGCCTCCGCTGACCTTGGCAATCAAAACTGGCGCACTGATTCCAGGAATCGGCGGCGTCACTGCGCCGGACGGTAAGAGTCAGTCAATGTTGACAACGGCAGTGTGCCGTCCCGGCCGGCCGCCGTACTGATTTAACACGCGTGATCTGGGCCGCGTTTCCGCACCGAGGCCCGCAGAGTCCTGCCACCTTCCACTGGCTGTTCTGTGACAGCCTACCAGTCGCTGGCTGTCATGTCTACTGTAGGCTGTTTCGCTGGTTAACCTTTTTCACAGTGCACGGTGCCCCTATGGTTTTATCATGCTCTAGATGCATGGGAACAACGTGGCATCNTCAATCATCAATTCATCAACATCATCGTCGTCGTACGTCGTCGTCGTCAAATCCTCATGCCTCATCGTCGTCATCAATCATCATCCGTCATCGTCATCACGGTCCGTCATACATGCGTCAGTCATCTTCGTCATCATCGTCATCAATTCGTCCATCATCAATCACGTCGTCATCATGCATCATCGTCGTTTATCCATCATAGAATACGTCATCTATCGTCCACGTCCATTCGTCATCAGTCATCGTTATCCGTCTTCATCATCATCATCAATATCCATCATCATCATCATCATCATCATCGATCATCATCAATCATCATCATCTATCATCATCATCATCATCATCAATCATCATCATCATCATCATCATCATCATCATCATCATCATCATCATCACCATTATCATTTCGTCATCATCTCGATCTTCATCGCTCTTCATCATACATCGTCATCAATCTTACCGTCATGCATCAATCATCAATCATCGTCCGTAAATCTTCATCATCGTCCGTTCATTCCTCCATCGCTCATCGTCGTCATCAATTCATCCATCATCATCATCGTCGCATCCACGTCCGTCCCATCTTACGTCATCATCATCATACATCATCATCATCATACATCATCAATCATCATATCATCATCATCATGCATACATCAATCATCAGTCGTCGTCCGTCGTCCGTCGTCCGTCGTCCGTCGTCCGTCGTCCGTCGTCCGTCGTCCGTCGTCGTCGTCGTCGTCGTCGTCGTCGTCGTCGTCGTCGTCGTCGTCCGTCGTCGTCGTCGTCGTCGTCGTCCTCGTCGTCGCGTCGTCGTCCCGTCGTCGTCCGTCGTCGTCGTCGTCAGTCGTCGTCCGTCCGTCCGAGTCGTGTACGTCGTCGTCGTCGTACAGTCGCTCGGTCGTCGTCTTCGTCGCGTGTTCTGGTCGGTCGTCGTGTCACGTCTTCGGTCCGTCTTCGTCGTCTTGTCGTCTTCGTCGTCTTCGTCACGTCCGTCGTCGTCGTCGTCGTCGTCTTCGTCGTCCTTCCCATCATCATCGTCCTTGCGTCGTCTTTCATCATCATAACGTCATCTTCAGTCCATCATCATGCCATCGATCATCATCATCATCACTCTATCATGCAATCAATCATCATCATCATTCATCATCATCATCAGTCAATCAATCATCATCATCATCATCTCGATCATCATCATTACCTCAGATGCATCACATCTTCTTATGCATCATCATCATCATAGACATCAATCATCATCAATCATCATCATATCATCATCATCAATCATCATCATCATCATAATCATCATCATCATCATCATCATCATGCATCATCATATATCATGCATCGATCATCAATCCAATCATGCAGTCATCAATCATGCATCCATCATCATCCGCATCGATCGATCATCCCTCAATCATCCATCATGCACTGACATCCCCTCTGCATTCGCGTTGATCGATCATCATCATCTATCATTTACATCCATCATAACATCATCAACATCCAATCATCATCATCATCTCATCATCATCATCAATGCATCATATCATCAGTGCATCATCATCATCCACATCATCATCCATCACTCATCACTCACAGTCATCATGCATTGCATTCATCATCATCATCATCATCATCATCATCATCATCATCATCATCATCATCATCATCATAATCATCATCATCATCGTCTTCTTCATCATCATCATCGTCATCATCATCATCATTGTCTTCATCATCGTCGTCATTATAACCATCGTCATCGTCATCGTCATCGTCATCGTCATCGTCATCGTCATCGTCATCGTCATCGTCATCGTCTTCTCAATCACCGATCATCATATCCAAAGCGCCTTATCTCCTATAATCGTGCGTCAATTAGTCGTCATGATCGTTGTCATAGTCATAATGCATCATCGTCGTCATCTTCGTCATCATCGTCGTCATCTTTTCCGGTCATCAATCACCATATCATCATCATCATCATCGTCATCAATCATCGTCGTCATCCTCAATCATCGTCGTCGGCGCTCGTCGTCATTCGTCATCACGTTGCATCATCATTACATCGTCATCGTCATCATCGTCATCGTCATCGTCATCGTCCATCGTCATCGTCATCGTGCATCGATCATCGTCATCGTCATCGTCATCATCGTTGTCATCGTCGTCCGTCGTATCGTCGTCTGTATCATCTTCATCATCATCACTCATTACATTCGTCCCTCATACATAACGCTCATCGTCCATCGTCACCATCGTCATCGTCAATCGTCAATCCGTCATCGTCATCGTCAATCAATACGTTGTCATACGTCGTCGTCCGTACGTCACTTCATCTACATGCATCATCGTTATCATCGTCGCTCAATCACTGCGAGATCCGTCGCATGGCGTCATCGTCATCGTCATAGTCATCGTCGATCGGTCTCGTCATCGTCATCGTCATCGTCATCATCGTCATCATCGTCCATACGTCATCTTCATCATCGTCATCAGTCATAACAATAGGTGCTGCATGGCAGATTCTCTGTTGTCTCAATCATCCGGCGTATAACGTCATCATCGTCTGGTTCCCATCATCGTCATCGTCATCAATCGTCGTCATCATCGTCATACGTCATCGTCATCGTCTCGGTAATCGTCATCGTCATCGTCAACTCATCGTCATCGTCATCATCAATCAACATCACCAATCAGTCATCGTCATCATCGTCATCGTCCATCATCGTCATCCTTCATATCGTCTCGTCATCAATCTGTCATCATCATCATCAATCATCATCATCAATCGTCATCATCGTCATCCGTCATCAGTCACATCGTCATCATCGTCAAACATCGTCATCATCGTCATCGTCCTCATCATCGTCGTCGCAGTCGTCGTCGTCGTCGTCGTCGTCGTCGTCGTCGTCGTCGTCGTCCGTCGTCGTCGTCGTCGTCGTCGTCGTCGTCGTCGTGTCATCGGTCTCATCGTAGTCATCTTTGTCCTCATCTCGTCCTCATCTTCGTATCATCGTCATTATAGTCATCATCGTCATCACCGTCAATCAAAATCCGTCATCATCGTCATCATCGTCATCGTCATCATCGTCATCGCCATCGTTATCACTCGTCATCGTCATCGTCATCGTCATCGTCCATCGTCAATCGTCATCGTCATCGTCATCGTCATCGTCCATCATCGTCCATCGTCATCATCGTCAATATGTCATCATAAGTCATCATCGTCTCATACGTCATCATCGTCATCATCGCAATCGTCATCGTCATCATCGTCAATCAATCGTCCATCAATCGTACGCCATCGTCGTCATCATCGTCATCAATCGTCATCAAAATCGTCATCCATCGCACATCATCGTCATCATCATCGTCATCATCATCGTCATCAATCATAGTCATCATCAATCATCAATCAAAGCATCATCATCAATCATTTCATCGTCGTCGTCGTCGCCATCACTGTAATCACCGTAGCTGGTTCCTCCTACAGTTCCCACGCTAGTGCCGTCAGCATCTGCGTTATCTCCGCCGCCAGAACCGTCTGTCTCGCCACCGCTGCTTCCAGATGGCTCGGAGCGGATTCTGCTTCTGCTCCGGCAGCGACTCGGCTTTCCGCTCCGCGGCAGCGGACCCTGCTTCTGGTTTCAGCAGCAGACTCGGTTCTTCTGGTTCGGCATCAACAACTTCGACTTCCGATTTCGGAAGCCGAGGCCTCGTTCTGGTTCGGCATCAACGAACTTCGACTGTCCCCGAGTTCGGAAGCCGCGCCTCAGCTTCCTTCGGCCAGCTCACTACCCTCGATGAGCTCTGCCTCAGCAGCGAGATCACATCGGCTTCCTGAACAGCTCTTCCTCAAGTCTCATTCATCGTCTCAACAAGCGTGGCTTTGCTAGGTACCACTACGAGAACTCTAGGAATGCTTCCGAAACCCACTGAATGTGCAGCATTTCCAGGATGGAACACGCGAGCACCTGGCGCCGGGGAACCAGCCTCATACGGGCCAAACGGTGCGGAGCGGACCGCCGCGAAGACGCACAGGATCGCCTGCAAACAAAATACAGGTCAGCAACGCACACAGTCGTACACTCAGAAACAGCAGCAGAGGATTACACTGAGCCAGTACGCCGATTAAGTTGATAAGATGGCCCACACTTTCAACGACCGGTATCACTATTTCAACGACCGGTATTTCTCATCTCAAGTGTCTGGATAACGAATTTCGGTGCGCACCATAATATGGGCTTCTGTCGCATTGTTTTTTGACGAAATGATATGGCAAAATAATGCCTTCCACTTTGTCTATATGTTGATTACGTGTTCCTACCTATCCTTTACAATAAAACAAATTGGATACATTGTAGTAACCAAAAGGGAAATTTAACTTTGCACCTAGACGACGCCTAACGCGGGTGACTCGACGCAGAATGACCCAAAACATAAACAAGTCAGCGTGCTTAAAGTAAAATCATATTGTTTTCGTAAGCACAAGCTGAAATCGATTGTGTATTGGGGCTGGGCATTGTATTAAGTTACAATTTGAATCACTTAGGTGACGTTTTCTAGTAATATTGATCAATTATCCTGGGAGCCCCGTTCGGGCCTTCAAGTCGAACAGGCCGTTCACCAAGGAGCAAGCCAGCTCTGTATTGTGCTAATGCAATGTGAACTGAAGTATGTGGGAGCCGTTCGGAGGGCGTTTCGGCAACAGTTTTATCTATGCTCCTGGCGGAAAGCACCGAAACGGAAGGCTTTCTACAGATGGCTCCGACTGGTCGGCAGCCTCTGTTCCGACTCCGACTGGCCATTCGTAGTCGTCTATCACCACCGACAAATCGAAGAAGAAGAAGAAGAAGAAGAAGAAGAAGAAGAAGAAGAAGAAGAAGAAGAAGAAGAAGAAGAAGAAGAAGACAAAAATGATAGTAGTAGCCATTTTAACAACCTAACTCCATATAATGGTCGTTAGGTGAATTTTAGGTCAAGGTCAGGTCACATGAGGTCAAAACTTGAAAATGTATTCACCCTCGCTTTGCCTGTCTCGGCGCCACTTTCGCCGTGCCGGGAAAAGGGTGAGGCATTTCAACGCTTCCCCTCGAATTCGGCTCTTATAAGACGTAGGCGAAAACTGAACTAAACGTTCAAAAGCTAATAAATAACACTTGAAGACTGTTGAAGTCATATTTCTGCTGAGGTCAATATTGAAGTCACTAGAGGTTAATCTAACTGGCCTGTTATTGGCGAACAAAAGTTGCACTAAAAGTGGCGCAATTCTCCTGCGGAGAATTGCCCTTTGTGACCAGAAACGTTCAACTACGTATGTCAAAAATGATATTTAGACCAATTGACAAAATGTGTAGAATGGATTTTGGCACGTGCTCATGACAAATATTCTTTCACTTTTGCACGTAACTGGTTTATTTTTGGGTCATTTATTCTCAATCTCTCGGTAGTTAGTGGTTGCGACATTTTTTTCATTTGACCTATTTATTTTCTATATTAGGAGTTGTGTTTTGTCTCTGGCTGTATATAATACTATGCTTTAGCATATCATTACAAGTCTATCAAATCAGATTCAGATGTATTTCGCAGAAGGTCCACATGGTTTGAGGCGTTTCACCTTTGCACGTCGGGTGATAAAAACAATGGGCATCACCTCATCATGAAATAGGTCGCACCCAATGGCGACATATTTATTGTCGGCGGTTTGTTTAATTGACCATTCAAGGACGTTATCACGCTTCTTGGAGCACTTACTTCATTTCTGTCGCTATGATTTCCTTACAAATTAACATGCAAACCAGAGATAATGATGAATCATGCTGTTCGTCACCATATGTAGGAATACATTTTAAATACAAAAATGCCTGATTACTTTTAGATTGAATCACGATCAAATTGATACTATACATGTGTCACATACAAATGCAGATAAACAAATTAACAGGTAATTGTTTCCCTCTAAGCGAGGTCTGATGGTAAAATGACTATTACTTTCAAATTATACGTGTAAAATAATCCATTAAACACATGTGTCATATGACTTTCGTACATCGTTTGCACGTAGTGACCTGTGAGCTGACCTTGATCTTTGCCAGCAATCTCACTTTGGCTCATATGGGATGTACCCTTGAGTGCACTTTAAAGTGATATTGGTCGAAATCGAAGCCTTTGCATGGAAAGTATGACCTATGTACTCAAATATCTCGACTTTGACCTTTGATCGGAGTCCTGACCGTGACCTGACATGTGACCTCAATTTGCAAATTTCGAGTATGCCTTACGTGCACCTCATTAAAAGCTTTCTGAATGCCGCCTTGGGTCTCTCACTGTGATCATTGCAGCGGATACAGGGGGCGGCGGGGGTGGGGGGGGGGGGTAGCCGCCCCTTCCTGTAGCCGCCGCGCAGGGGGCGGCCGAGGGCGGTGTGCCAAAGGTGCACGGTGCCCCCTCCGCGCCGGAGGCGCAGAAGGGCCTTGTAAGCACACCAGTTTCCGCACCGAAGACCCTGATATAGGCCTGCTTACGGGGTTCGATATCTGACGTACGCAGGCCAGGAGCCGCTCTCAGGCTAGGTGCTGCCCCAGGTCATGCAATGCCCCCAGATCAAGTGCTTCCCTGGCCAGGTGCTGCTCCTGGCCAGATGCCGCCCCTGAACGGGTGTCGCCCTCAGGTCAAGTGCCGTCCTCAAGCCAAGTGCCGCCCTTAGGCCTTTTTCACCTATTGCTGCCTATTATTAGGCCTGTTTACACCGCACTAAATATTTTCCGCGGAAAATTTCCACGAAATTTCTTTCTACATTTTCGGCCGTAATTGCATCTCGTCGCATTGGCGCAGCATGCGACACGCGAGCAGACACACGTAAGAAAGTAGATCGGAAGAACGGTACCCCAAAATCTAGGGAAATTACGGTCGAAAATGTAGAAAGAAATTTCGTGGAAAATTGTCCGCGGAAAATATTTAGTGCGGTGTAAACAGGCCTACTGATGAAGCGGAGAAAAGTGGGTTGTATTCATAGTGCCCGGTCAGTATTCATACTGCCCGGTCAGTATGCATACTGACTGGTGGGCCAGGCATGGTATCAATACTGACCGGCTCTCCGGTCAGTATGCATACTTACCGGGCAGTATTAATACTGACCGAGTTTTCATTTGAGGCCGTATTATATTGTTATATATGATCTCTATGGCGTGTATGCCCGAATAATTAGGAATGACATTATATCTGAATTTCATGGACCGATTAATGTAAGGACTAATGATGAACCAAAAGTCGCTTTTTACACTTTTTGGGAGCCATAATCATTGCAGGAGATACAGAAGAAAAGGCAGGGTTGACGTGATTTATGTCTACGGCTACGGCTTCTTTCTACGAGTACGGCTCGAGTTCGAGCATAACGTTCATGGGCCAAAAGCGTTTCTATATCGAAGTGATTTCATATTAAAATCACATTGTAAGCACTCACAGACTAAAATTTTCTGCAGACTTGCAAACGCATCGATCTTTAAAACCACACAGTTTTACTTTTAATATACGAACTTTGCAACCACATTTGCACTTTTTGAATGACGCCATTCATGGGAAGTTTTTTCAAGGAAACAGAAAGAGACTCTTTCAATTTTGTATTTTTCAAAACTTAGAAAAAAATGGTTAAAGCAAAAAAATTGCAGAGCCATTTCGGCTTTGCCCCGGAAGACATGTATTGCTGCCGAGGGTTTTTTCGTAGACCCAAATATCTTATTTTTGTATTATTGGGTATTCTGATACCGATAAAGCGCCATAGTTTGGCGATAAAACCGAGCGAGCGGCGAAGAAATGGTATGATGAATCTCAATCAATCGGCCAAGTAGTTTCTGAGATTACAAAGGCGCACGTGCGCACGTGCAGAGACGTGCCACGTGCACGGTGCGATCCACCTCTGACTTGTGGAAAGATAGCGGTTGAGAAGGTCACTAAAACCCAACACACCTGAATTCGAACACATCGGTCAGCCGTTCCTGAGATATAAGAATAGAGGTTGCACGTGCGCAACGTGCAGGAGGCACCACTACATTGACTTGTGGAAAGCAGCGGCTGAGGGGTTCCGTAACCACACACCAAATTGACCAATCGGATCAGCCGTTACTGAGATATAGAAATAGGGGTGTGCACGTGCGCACGTGCAGAGGCACCCCACCCCTGACTAGTGGAAAAGCGGCGGCTGAGGGATCCCTAACTACACACCAAATTGAAGCACAATCAGCCCAGCCGTTGCGGAGTTTTTGCGACAACACCTTTACAACAACCCTCACGCGGCACGCGCCACGCGCAGCGGTAGTCACCTACAAGAATAGGCACTGATAAAAAACAGGATTGATTGGATGGGGCTACTCAGCAAAGAAGCCCGTTTGTCAATCGGACGTGTGGTTGCAAAGATATAAGCTTCTCAAAAGTGTCGCCACGGATCGGGTTGGGTTGGGTTGGGCCGCTCATAATCATATTTTTCCCATATAACACGTGAAAACGAGCGAGCGCGAAGCGCTCGCTCGTAACAATATCCATTGCAGATTTAAGCACAACTATCTATATCCAAGGATCACGCGCCAACGAAAAATTATTGCGCTCTAAAATAACACCATGTTGGTTTTTACATACCCCATAAATCGTTCCAAACGCGCTGTATCGCAGTAAATGTCCGTAACGGCGCAATTACAGCAGCAACACACCATTTCTAGCTAAGCATTCTGGAACTGTCAGCCGAACGGCACCTCCCACGCGTTTAAGTGTAATCGACAATGTTGGTTTTCACGTAGTTCAGCGTTCCCCTGCAGTAATTCCTAATCATGTCAGCATAACAAATCCGAGATGTGCAATATTGTACCAGTAAGACGCCTTAAACGGCGAAGGATGAGCGAGTCCCGAATAAATCCGCGTAAAATTTATCACCCGTCCCAACGGAGGTTCGTCTTTGTGCAAAGCATGCCTTTGAATTAATTAATTTTCGCTATGTGTTGTCTTGCCGTCGCAAATAGATCCGAACTAAATCGACTCACTTTGAATTAAATAGGTTTTGCAGCGTTATTTTCAATTTGCAATTATAAGCTTCATGCTTAAAGGCAAAAATACATTTTGGATGGGTATTAAATCGATTTGATTGCGCTTTACAGCTGCATCATTTTTATCGTTTAGCACCCTTTGGTTTTGACGCTACGCGGTGTGTAATGAAGAAAATATTATTAAATTCGGCGGATGTAAATATTACAGGCGGATTTCGACACGCGAGAATACTGTATTGAAACCTAAAATTTTTGCAGCATTTTACTGACGGTACATTCGTCTACACTTTGGTGTTTGTTTCATCACTCTGGCTTCACGTCTCCAAAGGTGCTGATAACTTGATAATAAATTGTGAAGACGTCAATACACCATGAGTTTGCGCTTATAGCCAGTAACTTTGCACGTACCACGCGCCGCTGATCGACACATAATGCATACGCTTGGCAGATCGTTTCTCTACTCATTTGTGTTTGACCCGTGTCATTGCGACTTTTGGTTGCCGAGATATAGGTCCGGCAACGGTGTTTTGCAGGTAATTTCGAGAACGGAACAGGGGTGCACGTGCGCACGTGCAACGTGACCCAGAGTTTGACCTGTGCAACTTTGCCAATGACACACCAAATTTCAGCTTAATTGGTCCAGCCGTTTATCAGCTATAGCAGGATAATATTGTCTGACACCCCTGACGCGGCACGTGTCACGCACCATGCTGACCCTTCACGTGAGACGAAATATGTCAATATCCATAATGTCAATTCGCATGGGCTATCAGACTGGCGAAAGCCGCTTGTCAAATCGGATGCGGGATTCAAAAGATATAAGCTTCTGACCAGCGCACAGTGGCGGATTGACCATGCCTAGACGACACGGGTCTAAAAAAATGAATTATCGTAAATGCTATCAAACCTTTACCCACTGTGTTCCCAATCCTTCAGGGCACATTGTTCTGGGCTTTGTTTTTTGATGCAGGTGGTATTTCATGGCGAAAATCTAACTTAAACTTAGACTTTTTGGTCACGTCTGCCGGATCCGCCATCCGCACGTTTCGGCAGTGTGTTTTTAGAGCAAAAGAACGTGTCAATTTTAAGAAGGAAATGTACTTATGTATACACCAAAAGATAGCCCTGAATCTCGGGAACACATGAACCCAAAACAAATGGCATTCACACAATCACTTATGCTGTAAATGTACACCAAAGTATTATAGACAAATGGTCAGTACAAAACTATCTGAAAAAATATTTGAAGAAAAATTTAAAAGTACCCTGTAGTACCTCGACAAAAAATCATACCATATGTCCAATGAGATTGTGGCTCTCTCTCCTTCACTGCGATATTTTGCTCCTTTTTTGCTCCGTTTTGCGTGGCAGGTCGATAAGTATCCCATCGCAGACTACCTGAGTACATATTACGCTCACTATGTGATTAGCCAGAATCGTTTATCCAATTTTTGGGAGTGACTTTCCCATTCGCATTCCATGTTTCCTCTTTCTCATGCATAGATATTCTCAAACTCCCTATCTCAATCTCCTCCCCCTCCTCCACCCGTTGAGAGGGATGGGGAGGACTTTACCGTCCTCTCGGCTCTCGCACCTACCATAAGTTCCCAATGCGCGTTCAGTCCTGCAGCAGCAAGCAACTCATAGGCAGTGAGCGCAATGGCTTGCTTTGTATTACATTAAGGATTTATTTTTTACAGCATTTTCTAAGCCATTTACACGAAAGATGCAGCAATCATTATCTACCAGATCTAGTGGGAAGAACAGTTCAAGTCATTTTGCCCGAGTGCTGCTGCGAACAGTTGCTTTCACTCACGACTCCGACATGAGTTTGGGCCGCTTTTGTATTGAGTTAGAATTGAGTTTGCTCTCAAGAAAAAAAAATCGCCGTTACCGTTGATAATACATTTAACCTTATTCCCTGCGGGCAGCCAGAATTACATTAACCTGCGTGGGTGGGGCAGATTCTGCCCCCCCCTCCCCACGCAGATATCTCGAGAACCGTACAGCCGATTCCGATGGAACGAACACCATTCAATTTGTCATGACAATATATTTATTCTTGAATCCCGAAATATATTTTGTGTTGAAAAATGGGGGCTAGGGGGGCAAAGAAACGAAAAACGGTTATTTAAGTCATTGCAGCCATGTGGTTCGACCAATTTTCATGCACAAAGCGTTTTTTTAGCTTTAAATGTACTGGTCTTCAATATATCAAAAGGACAGATACCCCCAACAATTCATAGACGTAGTCAAGTATCTAAAATGGGGGATTTTCTGATAAAAATATGTGCTGTTCATGATTGTTTGGAGCTATATAAACCTCACATGTGGGCATTATTTGCTGTAATTTGTTAAATGTAATATATTGCGCCTAGGTTGATCCACGTTAACATCGTGGGAGAAGGCAGCACCATGTGCGTAACGCTTTTTATCATCTTACTTATTTGAAGTTGAACCTAATTTGACGGAGGGTATCACCTAGCATTTTATGTACCTGGTTGCGCCTTTGCCCAAAAATATATATATTCCAAGTATACTTTATGTATATTCCAGTGACATCGTTTCTGACGCATTTATTGCATCGCAAACTCCGAAGGAAGTATGCGCCGCACAACCGCATTCGTAACACCCTCCCCAAAACATGAGGCTGGCACCGTCTCTGCTCGGTCGATTAAAAAAATACCCTTTATTCTTTTCTAGGAACAGTCACGAATTTTCAAGACGCTAGGTCTAACGGTTTAGAATCGGCAAGCGAAAAATGGCTGGAGGGAAGGCTGAATCTGCCCCGCAGGGAATATGGCTTGAATAATTAAATGCATTGGTTCTGCGGAAATAGACGCAGCAAAATGCGAGTTTTGTTGCTCTGAGAGGTGACAAATATGTAAATTGATCACTTCGCTGTAACTTTATTAGTCCCAAAAGTGAAAATATACTCTTGCATTAGATCGGGACAGGCAACCCTTCGTGTGTGATGTCGGGTGGTCTGCTCTCCGTACACACGCTTACTGCTTCCGGATTTGAGTTTGTGGACCCTTGCAATTTATGCATTTTGCAAATATCCTACTCTCTTTTCTTCTGATTTCTCGCTAGCAGATAACACATATTTCATTCCATGTCGCCACAAAAAAGCCATAATAACCCATTTCCTTGTTCTTTACATTTGCTGTCAAAGTCAGCTTTCGAGCCGTGTCGCGCTAAAAGGGCAAATCCGCCCACTGTGCAGCGTCGCGGTCTGGCCGGGCCGGGCCGGGCCGGGCCGGGCCGGGCCGGGCCGGTATTCAATGAGGACTCGCTCGGGCTTCGCGCTCGCTCCTAATGACTTCTGATGCGAAAAACGGGTGAATAACAATGCTTTCTTCGGGAAAAAGAAACGTTCTTATCCTATGCTAATAAACTCTTTCTTTTTAATTCTTGCAGCTGAAAAATCAATGAAGTGTCATGGAGCATATACCTAACCATGACACTTCATTGTTATTCCAGCTGGTAGAAAACAATATTTTGTATTTCAAACAGGGCAGTTTGATATCAGCTACGAATGACGTAATTCATTCCTCATTCATTAATGTTGCTTCAATCATACATTGTATTGTAGGCTTATTGCAGACTGCATTTGCTCACTGCTTGTATATATACTTGCACAATGGATGTCCTTAATGGAAACCAGTCACTTCAATAGTGCTATTTTTAATTGAGATAGCGATTCTGACAGCCAAGTCAAGACATCACATGCTGCATACTCTGTTTGGTTGAAAAGACTCTTCTACCGAATATATTTGTTTTGTCGTGACATTCAGCGCAATGTCGAACAATTCAATGTTGTGTCATAAAAGCTTAAAATGGAAGCATGTGGTAAAAGCACAGTTACTGCAGACCAGCGAGCAGGCCCTTCGCCACTGGCAATGACTTTCTGATAATTGCATGTGTAATAACTAATTTAATATTTTTCGCATATGCTTCGAGCTTTGAGTGTAGGCTTGCTTTCTTTTTTTGAAGCACACAAACAGCATGCGACGCTTTCACAATTTTAGCTTCTTCTGCAATCTAGGCTGAAAATGCGAGTATATGTTTTCGAAATATGTTGTTGAAAAATTGTTTGGGGGTATATTTGAATAATTTTTTAATCAATGCCATATAATCAATATTTTCGGGTTTGAAATTATGCATATACCAGTGTTATAATCCACCACCGAGTGCTCCGCGATGACGTGACTGTAGGGCACAGCACTGTAACACTCACCAAGACCAGCTTCATGATGCGATGTCCTGTACTTCACTGTCTCGCGGGCGACAGCGCGACCGCCTTTATAACGTTTGCCGGTACCGGTCCACACGCGACATAAGTCCTCACATGACGCTTGCTTACAATCTCCTTAAAAGGAACTTCCTCACCAGTAAACGAAAACTCATAAATGGACAATTATTTGTGTCAATGTGTATCGTTACATAGTAAGTTGCTCATTAGGCACCCCATGGTTTCGTGACTTGCGCATTATGACTCGACCCGATACACCTTATCCGAGGTGTTCTTCGTTCAATTTCGTTCTAGAATATGCAATAAAAGTTGTTAATAGCTGTCTTACGATGGATTATTTTGCGCGAAATGTTTGAAAACATCTTAAAATGTTTTAAAATGTTTTAGTTGAAGCCGTTTTTACGATGGACTAATTTGCGATAAAAAAAAAACGTTTAAACCTCGCCCTACGGGAACCGTAGGGGCGCGAACCACCACCCAGTACACAACCGTGTGCAGCCCCCCAGCCCAAGTAAGAAAACCAACCATCCTGTCCCTCGCAGCAATTGGATCCATCTGTCGCAACGCACTACTCAACACTTAAAAACACCAATTAAAATTACTGCCCTTCACAACCATTTTCGACGCAAACATCCAAGATTACACCAAGTAAGACCGCGCTATCTCTGCGTCTCGCGTTTCAAACCTGCGTGCACTAAAAAAGATAATAGAACAGCGAATGTTTAAAAGCGTTTCTAAGGCGCTTTCACCTTTTTCTGAAGTTGCTAAAAAATCAGATATGATACGAACTCGAGTCCGGAGATTAACTCACCTGACCTGATCAAGCACCTAAAAGTCAAAACTCCGCGCAACCCACCCGATCAGTTGATATTTGGTTTTTCGTGTTTGTATTTTTGCCTTATTGCCCGTGTTTTTACGATGGGAACGGTCCTACGTATTGAAGCTAACATTCACCAGCAGTCATATCGTTAACTACAAAAACCAAACTCTGGTGCTAAAAAATATGCCACGACTGTTATCACTAGCCGGCAACTCTCTACTTGATTGATGACTATCGACACACCAGCTAGCAGCAGCGCGGAGTAAGATGCCATACATCGGTTTCTTTCACGAGAAAACTAGGAGGTCAGCGTGAAATATCTTACCGGATTCAATGAATTATAATCAGATAAAACCCCGTTGTTAAAGCAATTAAACAACATACTCTGCTTTCCCACACTCTCGTATCCATTCCTATGACCTACCAAATTAAAACCTTTTCAGACCAAGTCAACCCGCGAGGTTCACTGCACCTCCGATGGCCTCAAGCTGGGACTTTGTATAATAGACTTCCTGCGGGCCGTTAACAGGTCAAACTCCTTGAGCCGACTGTGATTTTACCACAATATCTCATGTGATCCAAAATAATATCTACATCTAACTATAATATGCCTCTGACCCTCTTAAGCGGTTTCATGGTCGCTTCCAACCAGGTCAGGCGCGGAAATCCAGGGGTATAAGGGGTGCTTTACAGACCCTGTTCCACGCCATGAAGGCACTGGTGCTTCCTGCGCAAGAACGCTAACTTATCATGCCCCACACTGACCCGCCAAAATCCACTCGCGATGCGACAAGGTCCAGGCAACAGGTACAACAACGCAAGGTCATTGACCCTAATCTAGATAAACTGACTGAACAATAAAGACACCTTTTATGTGAATGTTGGGAGTTTATAGGGAGAACATTGTTTACGACTGACATAATTCACAAATATTGGCTACATGTACGATACCAAGTAAATAAGACTGCGTCAACCAAATTTAAGCTCCTCAGTAATTCAACATTATCGCCCTCAATCCTTTTACGAATAATGATACGATGGGTCATTGAAATAAATCTTCAGAAGTGGTCACCTATACGACCACAGAAACTTAAAAATAATGAGGATGTCAAGAGACTCCCTCCTTGTCACAAAAGCAAATGCTCGTTTTTTACTCGAAGATACTCTTTTTTAAATTATTGGTGAAACGCTAGTGGCCAAAAAACACGTCGTGTCATCAAAGCGTCATCGATTTTGTGATGGATCGTGGCGCATACAAAACAGTACTTGCCTACGTACTTGTTGACGATGCGCGGAAATTCATCGCTTTGAGTACCACCACAGTACTTGCTCTAACTATTCGACACCAGTAGTAAAACAATTTGCACCTTTCTGTGGCTTTATTTTTTTTCTTCTATTTCTCACAAGATCGTTGCGGAGATGAATTCGAAGTAACTCGCGTGATTATCCTGCAGCTGTTATGTGTTTTTGTTTATCTATGAATAATGCAAGTTTCTATAGTTGTGTTACATATTTTCACGCAGCCTTTACCAAGTATTAATTTACGACAAATTAACATTGTATACTTTTGCGTAATAAGTGCAGGGAAACGAGAGTTATCCCTGAAACCCATGCACGCAAGCAAGCCAGCAGAATCAAGATGAAGACAGTTCTCAGCCCATCTGTAAGAATAAGTTCGCCCGAACGCTTCGCGTTCTCACTCACTCCGTCTGAATCATTTTGCTAAGAATGCTGCAAAGAATAACGTGTTATAGTCAATTTAAGCATTAAATCAAGTACTGTCTTGTATGCGCCACGATCCCTCCAAATCGATGACGTTTTGATGACACTTTTTGTGTTTTGTGCTTTGTGCTTCTTAGAAAGACGTTTTGTGCTTCTTAGAAAGCAGATTTCGCGTTGTTTAGAGGGAAAAAGTATGAATTTGAACAAAATATCTGACATTTTAATTTGCTTTTTCCGCGTGAATATACATTTTTATGACTTACTAGTATCATGATAACTAATTTCTAGCTTCTCCTCATCATTTCTGAGATTTTTATCTTTTTTCAAGGTGAATTGTTCCCTTTAATATTCACTGACGCTTTCTTTCATCACGTTCTTCTTTTTCCTTGTTCAACGTGTATCATCCAAATCAGAAACCAGGTACACAAAAATATTTTTTTTTATAATTTTATTCACCTCAAAATATTGCTGCAACTGACAAAATATCGACAATCCACACCTGTACCAATTTCGACACGTAAAGACGGTACACAGACACACATAACATAACAGTTGATGCTTGATGAAAGAGTATTGCTGGAATTTAGTTCAGATTACCGAGCGACCATAATCTACGCAAATCATAGGAATGGGTGGCATGTCAAGAAAAACATTCAGCTTAGTTGACAACACATTTCAAAAGGATGACATGACAACACACACTTTCAGGGGAGGATTAAGGAAATACATTGCCATATTTTGGTATATTGACAACAAACAGGAAAGTCTAGTTTCATAAGTCGGCAATGCACACCAGCGACAGTTCTCTACCAATTTTTAGATTGCTAAAACATCATCACGCGTCTCCTCATAACCGGAAGCTTCTTCGTCCATGTCCGAAGCCGGTTCTTCCATGCCAGCACATCAGCACTCTTCTCAGTCACTGGAACTCTACTAATAGCCAGACTCCGCAGACGCACTAGAATCATCTTCGACCCAGCTGTTTTCGTCCTCACCATATTCCTCCTCACCACTTCCTGCCTCACCGTTTTCCGCCACATCCTCATCCTCATCTTCATCGTC
>VOPJ01015217.1:0-61642 GCA_014673585.1 Semibalanus balanoides | reverse complement strand
CCACTGACCAGCAGCTGCACAACACAGCAGCAGGAAACCGGCACATAGTGTCACCAAGTACACAGTCCACACCGCCACTGACCAGCAGCTGCACAACACAGCAGCAGGAAACCGGCACATAGTGTCACAAGTACACAGTACACACCGCTGCTCACCAAAGCGGTCAGACTGTCACTGGGATACAGCTGCTACATGGCGATGGATCATTTCGGGCTTAAGCATCTCGCCTACTGCTATCTTGCAAGTAACTATTAGCCCAAGTGATCTGAGCGAGTTTTGCGGCAGCATATACTAGACAAGCACCCATTTGCATGGGCAGGATCTCCGAACAAAAAACAGGAACGGGCATTCAACACCGACGTTCTCCCGTCTGTGCACCAGAAAGGACACACCAAATCAGCATACTTCAGAGTAGACCCACACACCTAGTCAGGTCCAGCAGCTACAGTCAGCACCAACTCAGTCTCCTCCGGCCGCCGTCAGCACCAACTCAGTCTCCCCCGGCCGCCCAGCGGTACACTTCACACCCTCCTGAGCCCGTCAGACCGCGGCGCAGACTCACCAGAACCTTGTGTGAGCCGACTGTCTTGCGGATGTGTTCCAGACACTCGGCCTCCCGCGACTGCAGCGTGAACGTGCCGGTCACGCCCGACACGTTGAACAGGAAGTTCCGCAGCATCGCCACGCCGTGCTCAGTCAGGTCCACCTGTCGGAACAACGAGCAAACGAAGGGAAGTTATCCAGGGTCGCCTCTGTCAGGTCCACCTGTTGGAGCGACGAGCAAACGAAGGGAGGTTATCCAGGGTCGTCGCTGTCAGTCCAGCTGTCAGCAGGACAGGCGGACGGAGCGTGGTTATCCAGGGTCGCCTCTGTCAGGTCCAGCTGTCAGCAGGACAGGCGGCGGAGCGTGGTTATCCGGGTCTCCTCATGTCAGGTCCAGCTGTCAGCAGGACAGGCGGACGGAGCGTGGTTATCCAGGGTCGCCTCTGTCAGGTCCAGCTGTTGGAACGACGAGCAAACGAAGGGAGGTTATCCAGGGTCGCCTCTGTCAGGTCCAGCTGTTGGAACGACGAGCAAACGAAGGGAGGTTATCCAGGGTCGTCGCTGTCAGGTCCAGCTGTCAGCAGGACAGGCGGACGGAGCGTGGTTATCAAGCTGTCCTATATTCTGTACTCTAGCGGCGTGCAGTCTATATATTCCCCATCTTCAGAAGTCAGCGTGTCCAGCCCAACAATGGTGATCAGGTCTACCCGTATTAGCAGCGGTCTGGTTTACCTCAGGGATATCTGCCTCCCAACAGAGCTTTATCCCACTTTTTTTAAGGGAGCATGGATGGCGAGTCAGCTAGCCGCCTTTTGATAGTTACGCCCAGCACTGATGGACTTTGATTATGCTATTTATTTGGGCTTCAAGGTAATGAAAGTCGAGGTCATATTGCACTGATTAATTTTGTTGAAAGGCCAACAGAAGAAAAGGGGACTGAAGTCGGACCATGTAACTAGCCTCGGGATGAAACTGCACGCCGTACAGGCGGAGTTTGTCGTTGGCGATGGCGGCGACCAGATTCCCGGAGCGTCCGACCACCTTGAAGTTGTCGGCCACACGCACCACCGAGTCGCCATGCGTGAGCAGCACCTGCTGCGTCTTCTCCAGGTCCCTGGCAGCGGACAGACACGGGTCAGCAGTCAGCACGGGACGGGGGGGGAGCGACACCACCCGGTCAGCACGGGACAGGCGGGGCGACACCGCCCAGTCAGCAACGGGACAGGGGCGGGGGGCGACACCGCCCTGGGTCAGCACGGGACAGGGGGGGGGGCGAACACCACCCGGTCAGCACGGGACAGGGGGGGGGGGCGACAACCACCCGGGTCCAGCACGGACAGGGGGCGGGACACCACCCGGTCAGCACGGACAGGGGGGGGGAACCGCCCGGTCAGCCCACGGGACAGGGGGGGCGACACCCGCCGGTACAGCACGGGACAGGGGGGGGACACTGCCCGGTCAGCACGGGACAGGGGGGGGGACACCGCCCGGCAGACGGGACAGGTGGGGGGACACCACCCGGTCAGCACGGGGCAGGGGGGGGGACGACACCGCCCGGTCAGCAACGGACAGGGGGGGCGGACACCCACCCGGTCAGCACGGGACAGGGGACACCGCCCGTCAGCACGGGACAGGGGGGCGACACCGCCCGGTCAGCACGGGACCAGGGGGGGACACCGCCACGGTCAGCACGGGACAGGGGGGGGACCACCGCCCGGTCAGACGGGACAGGGGACACCGCCCGGTCAGCACGGGAACCAGGGGGGACACCCGCCCGGTCAGCACGGGACAGGGGGGGCGACACCACCCGGTCAGCACGGGACAGGGGGGGGGGGACACCGCCCAGCAGAGAGACAACCAGCAGGTCCATCTCACTGCCGCTGCCGGCTGACCTCACACCCACATGGCATGATACGGGGAGTAGTCCGTTTGTCTGAGGAATGCCCTCAGCGCCATCAAACAACAGAGACTGAACCAGCAGGCCACACGTCTGAGACCTCGACATACGCCGGGAGAAGACACTGACTGCCAATGCACGCCGCTCCTCGCGTAATGGCCTCGCAATCAGGCCTCGTTTAACTGTCCTCGCAGACAACACACTAGTGGTAGGTGCGCAGCTCTCAATCCGTACTTTGTGTTCCCTGGCCAGGGACCATTCTCCCAAACTTGACCAATAATACTGTACTGACACCGCGACCAGCCCGGTCCCACAGCCATGACCAAGAGGCAATTAGCTTGCAAAAGGCACACTAACTAGTTGACTTGTTGTTACCTTCCCCACCCTTTCCCTGCAAAGACCAAGCTCACTCGAAGATGGCAATGGTTGTTACCCCCTCCCCCCATCTTTCAGCACCTCACTCAGAGCCCAACTCCCTTAAAGGGACACTGCCACATTCCAAAAAGTTATCAAATGTACGCCATTTGTGGTGCAAAATATGAAGTAATTGCTGCTGAACACGAAATGACATTCGTTTCTTCACAAAAAGTTGGCTCAATGAAATTAAAAAAAAATACGTTTTAGTATTTGGGGCTGAATGACTCATATGGAAAGAATTTAGGGAAATAGAGAAAAACATTCATCTGCCCATATGTATTGACTATGCTATGGCTAATGTATGGCCAAAGTAAAACAAGTCGACTATCATCAACATTTAGTAAAGAGTGACGACGTCATCGGACCCTGGTCCCCATTAAAATACATGGGGGACTGGGATTTTACAGAGTCAAAATCAAACTCAAATTTCTTGTGACTCGACCTCGGAGGTGGTTTTGAACTATACTATTAACATAATTTCAATGCCAAGCAGCCAAAATGGCTATCTCAACTCAAATATAATGTTAAGGTGGCAGTGTCCCTTTAAAGAGGACACAATAACCTCCCGTCCTCCCTGTGTGCTCAATGCAGACTCAACTCACTTGAAGAGAACACACTGGTTGTCGACCTCGATGTCGAACTGGCCGTCCTCCCGCTGCTCCTTAGACTGCACGCCGCCACCGAACTCCTTGTTCATCATGTGGAAGCCGTAGCAGATGCCCAGCACGGGTATGTTGATGCGGAAGATGTCGGCATCGTACTGTGGCGAGTCCTCGGCGTTCACTGAGCTCGGGCCGCCAGAGATAATGATCGCTCTGTCGGCGGACAGCGGAGGTGGCAGGTCAGGCTGCTGTGCGGCACCGTAGCATAGCACCTTAGCACCATAGCATAGCACCATAGCATAGCACCATAGCACACAGCATAGCACTGCAGTCTGAAGATACATGTCACATTAGGCATCACATATCATCTGGTTGTACCAGAGACTAGGTGAGCTCTGGACAGATGAGCAGTTTAGAAAGTGAGGAAATTGAGGAGGCATTACAGAGTTTCGCCGCGGGAGAGGAGCGTGCGCTTATAATGAGTTAGTCGCCGACTATCCAGCGAGGCGTGCAAAAAAGACGAGAACGGTGAAAGTTTCTAAAGAAAGGAGATTGTGTTGCAAAACTACCACAAAACTACCACAAAAATACCCCAAAAATTGTAATGTTCTTCAGTAACAGTAACTGCAGAAAAGCACTATCACAATGCAGAAAGTGTCACATGAACATGTCACCGCACCATGTCCCACAAAGCCAGCAGCTCACTTGAAGTTGCGCTCCTTGAGTGTGATGGCCGGTGTGTCCAGCGGCAGAATCTCGGTCTCCACGCGCAGCTCGCGCACACGCCTGTCGATCACCTTGCCATACTGGGCGCCCGCATCCAGGATGGCCACCACCTCCGAGTGCGCATGCGCGCCGTTCATGGCGTGTACGCGGTGGCTAGGACAGGGCGCCAGGCGACCCAGGAAACAGCACGACAGGATCGCTGCAAACACGTCACAGACACGGCATGGCTCTAGAGTCAGAACGGGGTTTGTTGGGTGACAGGCAGCAATGATGATGGCACGAAAGCAGGCGACCAGTTGGAAGGAGTTTGAGACAGAGGCCAGAGCACACAGCACAGTTGAAGCAGTGCTTTAGGCGAGTCCCTGCATAGGTAACATATGAAGCTATTTATCAGCATTTCACACCTGAGCTGCACAAAACTCCAGCACTAGTAATTAATCGGATAATGATGATAGAGGGTTAGAGGTAACACAACAAATGATGTTATGCAACACCCCCACTTTACACTTAACAAAAATCAGCTAACAATGGTAAAAGAAACTAAAAAAAAAACATAACAGCTAATCATAAGAAAATGCTCATAGTTTAGACACAATATGCCACTCGCCATGGGGGTTTCCATGTCTTCAAATGAAAAGTATCATATCATAAGTTAATTTAACTATTTGCAACCCTAAATAAAGGATGAATTATGTTGATGAAACATCGGTGTGACGATCCATTTCACCTCAGGCAAAGTAGCCAGTTCATTCAAACAGTTTCAGGCGATTTTGAAACAGATAAAAGATGCATGCTAAAATGAACTCTTGTCTGTATTCAGACAACATGCAGCTTGTTAATTATTGCAATAAGTCAATGTTATGCATATACATAGCTCTTCAACAATCAAAAGAGTGCAAGCCACACAAAAATAATTGTTAAAACGCTTATTTGTACTCAACTGGCTTGATGCAATGGCATCTGTGTTAATAATAAATGTTGGAGTACATCACTGTAACAGCATACATGATGTGAGAAGTGTGTCTAACCAAAATCAAAGGAACACATATAACTGAATGAAACGTCACTACTATAACCCACGATTCTGCTCAAATTCTGACATCTGAATCAGAGTATATACACAAACTAGTGGGAACTTTCATAATCATGGGAGCTTTTTGCACATCCCAACAGAATCAACTACATGTACAGGGTGTTATACAAGCAAGGCAACCAACAAAAGTGAGACATCCAAGAGCGTGGCATAGACCTGACTCTTTGAGAACCAATAACACTGTATGGACTATACTTTCTCGCGTCAATATCAACCACTTTAAGATAGCCTTTAGTGAATCCACGCGCTATACTAACGGAAGACATATTTAGGCCTTAAGCATTCCCATGTCTCAAATGAAATTGACGGACGGTATACGCTTCTCCGATGCTAATGATCCGGAACAGTCTACTGCGAGCATCTGCGAAAGGTGTTCCACACCAAACCTACAACCCACTCGGGCCCCTGAGAATGACCCTGATACGACCAGGCTGCACAGCCAGTCCTGATCATGGAAGCCGTGATCTTGCGTGCCAGATGTCTTTTGCACACACACACCAGGCGTACCTGGACAACTGGGATAGCAGGAAACCCAGATGCGTCGTGAGCAACGAAAATAATAGTGAACGAGGGTCAGACATACAGAGTCGGACGCCTGTATTAGCGACAAGACACGAGCTGTCTCGGAGAGCTGACACTATATCATGAGCGCTGAGGCTCATCGGTCTGCGTTCTGAGGCAAGCGGTTGTCCTACTCATCGAAGAGCTGTATCCAGATGCATGTAGACATGCGGAAAGTAGCCAGAATCTCCGAGGACCCTATACACACTCGCTGACGGCACGACCGATCCAGCTTGGCTCACCGAATAAACACAAAGGATAGTCTCGACAATTCACCGAGCTTGCGAAAACTCCACACAAAGAGCTCACTAGACAGTTGCGAGCGATCTATGATACATATGAGTACATTTGCGTAGGATACCGCAGTACTAAACGCATAGCTCCAGCCGACGAAACCTTGAGTTACAGCCAACTGGGTGGCGAAGGTTTCATTCCATTCACGACACACACGCACCTCACTTTGAGGGCCGACTACTCTCCTCACTATCGTATGACTGGTAGCGACTTGATGATAGGTAATCAAACTTCTCACACGTACAGTCCAGTGAGTTATGTCGATTGTAATCTCAGGCGCTATCGAGGATTGGTGATTTCTGGTTCTGAGTCAGCTCAATAGTATGTTGCCCGAATGGTATAACTTCATAATATATTATAAGTAAGACACAGACGAGTGACCATGCCTACAGTAGTTTGGAGGACATGTGGTATGAGTAGTTTCGAATCTCGGCAATGAAGCTCATACCTCTAGCAATGTGTATCTCAATTGTTTGCTTCAGCATAATGATTGATCGTGGAAGGGTACGCTTACGTCTTTTGAATGTTCAAATTATTATTTTTTTTAGTTCCATAAGAACCTCACCATCTGGTGAGGGTTGAGGTACGAAGCTTGAGTATGGTGTACAGAATAACATCCGAGCATCTGTAGAGTTCTGGGGTGTAGTCCTTCTAGATCAAGACATACGGTGACTCTGCACTATACACAGAGATCGCGGATCCTCAGAGAGTGTGTGCTGTCGTCATGCAACGAAGATAAGCTCAGCCAAGAGCTAGAAGAGAGATCGGACGCGTGAGCTGTCGGGGCGAGTGAGTCGGATATAGATGAGACCGCCGGAACCAGTGATGATCAGAAATGTACGAACACATCCCACCTGGTGCCAATCCGCGTCAGACTTGATCCCCCACCCTAAGGGTATCTCCGAATTGAGATCCAGTACCTTACACACGAGAGAACTAAGCACCAACTGAAACACAGTAGAGTCGCTGAAGCCGCGATCTTCTGCACCGGTGTAGGGATCGCAACACCGCCCCGCGGCGGACTATCCTCGGTCCGTCTGAGGAGCTTAGCCTGGGACACCGATAAATATGTCCAGAAACTTGGGTGTGAGCCGCGTCTCTGATAGACAGAGTATTGTCCAGTTGTGTTCAGCTTCGATAGGATGTTGATTTCATCGCAGCTTGCTGCTTTAAAGTGGAATTAGTTCACCTTGAAAAAAAAAAATGGAGAAAAGTCAAAGGAAATGATGAAGAGAAGCAAAAAAATTAAGTATTCATATTACTAGTAAGTCAAAGAAACCTATATTTACGATGGAAAAAGCAAATTAATAATGTCAATTATTTGTGATATTCATATTTTTCCTCAAAAGTAATGCGAAAATTCAGCTGGCTGAGAAGCCACGCAACGGTCGTCGATTTAGTGAGGGATCGTGTCTGCTATACCATAGGTGGTACTGTGCCCAAGTACTTATTGAAAATGCCAGAAAATACAAAGCTCTGGTTGAAAACCATTCACAGTACTTGCTTTAAGTAGGTATTCGTTCACTATTATATTCACTAGGGAAAGTGTAGTGTCCACCATCATGTCACTCACTGTCCGATGCTCTGGGGCGTCCGTCTGGGTTATGTGTCACAAGGTCATGCACGGTCTACACGTCACTGGCGTACCGGTCTCGCCGGGTCGGCTCCTATTCACTCAGCAGGCGGGCGCCGCGGGCGGCCAATCAAACAGCGGCAACGCGCGTAACATGGTACGATGGTGGGGGTTCGGTGAGTGGGGAGGGACCAGTATCAACCAATTTGTACGCGAAGTGCCTGAAAGTTTCAGGCCAGCGTGCTGAACGCTACGCATACGCTTACAAACGTTGTTTAGAAATAAAACAATCTACATTTAACTAACTCAGTATGAGTGGATATTATAAGCATCACCAATTATCAACTTTATTCGAATAGCTCAAGTTATCCTGCAGCCTCATCAATTTTCTCTGTAGCACCAATAAATATAAGATAGGACCTATAAGTAACAGGATGTTACTTACCTGTACATTGAACAAGAGATTACGATAAAATCAGCGTAGTAATATGGTTTTAGAATCATCAAGCACTCACATGGTCTCCATGTAGAGTCTAGCTCAATAGTCATCCTGTGGTGCAGATACCAATTGAAATTCTCATACGTCTATTACAGTCAGCAACAAAAATCCAGACAATTCCGAACAAGAATTTGAGAAGATACCACGGCTCTCAACTATTAATTCCGTAGAGCGAATTCGTGGGAGAAAATAACATTAGGCTTAAATTAAGAGAGAAAAAAATGTCTAGCGTTTACCACCGAACTTTGTTTCAGACTGCAAACTCCAATACATGTAATTCCGAGGGTGTTATTGTGTAAGGCACACCACATTGGTAGAGCACGAGAGAGCTGTCCAAAAACAGATATTACAGTATATACACAAGATCTGATAGACGCTAAACAAACTTTATGAAGCTATATACTACAATCTCTACACATGCATATGTTATGAGCACGTGACAACATAGTCTACGTATCATACTAAAATAGAATACTGAGGTGACGCGTTACTAGCGACATGCAATACTCAGAAACTAGGAGACACAATATGGTCTACATTTATAGTTGATTATGAGACTGAAATAGGCACTTGCTATCTCTCGAACAGACCGAAATGGAATTAAACACAAAGGTGCAGAAGTGAGTATGTAGAAATGCACAACACGGACACCTACACACGATTAGATATACCGATTTATCTCCCTCCAAAGCGAACCTAGCTTGCTGAGGTTTTACGCAAAAAACACGTTAGCAACTAGTTTGATACATCTTATGTGTGTCACTATATCCAAACGTTAACAAAAATACCTCGGTAAGTGCGACGATTGCCCTACAACCACTCACCACTCGGGAGTATAGTCTCACTTCTCTCAGGATTATTCAAGCACCGAGCACTTCGCTATGTTGATAAGCTACCAGAATCCAGAATACCAAGTAGAGGTATGCTCATCCTCTCTCTCGATAATCCCGCGGCCCACAGCACGCCGACCACCGCAAACGAGACAATCCGGGTCCAGACGAGTTTGCGGACAACGCGGGCAACCTGAGTTAAGTTTTCGAATGTATAGCTAGTCGACACTGCCGTCGACCCTACGCGCAGAAAGCAGCCAGGAAACGACAGAGAGAAGCCCGCCACCAGAAGAATCCGACCCGAGGCCAAAGTGCGCGTATATTCGAGCGTGTGCGTACCGGGAGGAAAAATATCAGCCACAACACCCAATACGGGTGAACGACGGGCACTGGTAATAGACTAAATGACTGAGCTATCGAGGCAAAACTCGTCACTACTGGGCGGGCGCACACTTCAGGTGCTGTCACAAGTAAGGCAAATGATGGAGCGAAGCAGGAAGAGCGGTCGACTTCTTAGCATTGCCTCCTATAGTTTGACGACCAACTCGCTTGGTTGACGCAAAGATTGGTGTGACGTCACATGTAAAACATATACTATTTTGTCCAAATTACAACAATTCATAGACTTGTTCGCAAAAGATGAATAGTCAGGACGCGAATAGTATGCACAGGAGTGCAAGTACGTGTCACAGTCCTTCATCTAGATATGCTATTCTAGCATCTCGATACTTGTTCTTCAAGAGAGTGTGTCATATAATTTATATTTCCCGAGTCGAGCTCGATATGTATCGGAGTAACTGTCCATAGCTGGGTCGGTCTCAGGACGCTAGCTCAATATAAACATACGGTTGCGCGTGTGAAGTGAAAACAGTCTATCTACACGAGCACATTCTTGGCTGCGTTGCACGCTTACGTGGGTGCTGAAGTGTGTGATCGACAATGTTCGAAAGCGCTACCTGGAGTGAGAGACTAACACTCTTTGCTTCTTGCCCTTACATTTCGACTAGACTTGTGACAAAATGATAACGTTGTTACATTCTGAGCATTGGTTTGCTTGACGTTACCTTATGAGGGCGGATATTCTCACACACAATGGACAGAATCAAAAACCAGTTGATCTCAGACCATAGCAAAATCAATTCGTATTGCAAAAGTTAATACAGCAAAATACACAAATAAGTATGTACACAGATAATATATATACAAATAAGACAAATAAATAGCACCAAGCGGAAGCACATTGAACCTCACCCTCACACACACAACTGAAATATAGATATGTTAGTCCGAGAAGGGCGAGAAAAAATTGAAAACTAATTCAAGAGTTTAAAAGAAGCGGCGAAGACCAAGCTCATAATTCGTCCAAGGTGACTACTAGCATTGGCAAATACAAACCTATTTGAGCGCGTAGCCCACGCACACCTCTGACATGAGTACACGTGCCAGTGATGTCTCACTATATAAACTGTTTTGGCACATGGATAATTATACAATCCAGAGATGAGAGCTCACAAAATACATTAAAAATGCACATAGATGGTAATATGATGATGGCGGATCCGACACCTGAGCCCACGCGTTGTGCTTTTTATCGCAAAATGTTACCATCAAGGATAGCTTGGCACACATCTTCGTTGATCCCTAGAATGAACTGTGCTCAATCTTCCTGCTACTATGATAGGACCTTGATATTTTACTTGTATGCAACTGTGGCACAGCTGCGAGCCGATATCTCCTCACATTGATAGCGGTGTGAGTGTCTCGCGTAGTACGGTTCTCACGCAAGATGTATTTTGCAGCCGCACTTAATAATTAATGTATTTATAGAGCGATGTATCATTATAGTCTCAGATAAAACAATTAAAATATTATTCACAGCTAATAGAATATCTGAAAAAGATAATCTATTTTCTTATATAGACACATAACATTTTCAGATTGACCGCATAAAAACTCCATGATCATGGAGTATATGCAGTCACCAAAATATTGGAAATGTTATGTGTCAGAGAAAGAGTATCTTTTTCTGATCATGCTGGTAACTTTAATTGTTTTATTTGAGACCTAAAACATGCTTAAAAACATTAAATTTAAGTGCAGCTGCAAAAACTGCACAGCTTGCGTTAAAATCCGTACTACGCGAGACACCGCTTCAGCTGGTGTGACGTCACAGGCTATCACTTCCCACGCTCGCTTATGTTAAAGAGATGGGACTTCATCCAGATCAACGATTTGAAGTAACCTGCTGTCATTTTGCGTAAAAAAATTCACCTGGATTAGTTGCAACCAATATTACTTTTGCCATTTATTTCACTTTCTTTTAATGATAATCTATTCAAACTATAGGATAACTTGACATCATACTTCTGAGGCGACTTAATTAAACCAACTGATACCTGGTAATAGTTTGTTTATTTCTTACAATACGAGTGTCTGCGTTTTAAAACTTGATTGTTTCTATTTTACTATAAAATTTGTTGTTATAATACGTTTATATTTTAGCTGCTCATTCTTTATTTTAATTTGGGTCGCTAGGTAATTTGTGGATGTATACACGCTTATTTTATTAGTAGCCTACCAAAGTTTTTCGTTTTTCCTCTATAACTCTTTAACATTAACAAGACAAAAATATAACCAATAAAAAATATGCAATTCTACTTTTATCTGCAACTCACCAAATGTTTATTTTGTGTGTCTGAATAAACTATATCAGCATTCCAACAATCGAGGCTCAAAAAATAAATTCTCTCAACTCTCTTTAAGCTATAATCTAGCGAAGTCACCACTATAGCCTGTGGACGTCACCATTCAAGTTACGGTAAATGCTACATTACTTGCTTCCGCCCAAATAAGTTGCCTTATTGCTATAGAAAGAAGAGAGTACCGTTATATGAAAAGATATTTATTTAAGAACTAGCTACTAGAGTATTTACTTCTTTATCGTTTAGGATGATTTCTCACAACCGTGCATAACTCCATTCCCATTTTCCATGGACACTTGTTGATGTTCCAGTACTTAAAAAATTACATATATATTCTGGGGACGACAGCCCCCCCCCCCCCACCTCCCGTAGGGCTCACAGCGAGCGGGGCGCTAACGCACCACTTATGCAGGTCCCTGGCTGCTGCGACCATTTTACTATAAAGGTTGAATCAGGTTCGATTATGCATTTACAATATTATTTCCTGCCGCACCCTGGTCCATGGGATCATCAAATTACTTTTTTTGTAACGCACCGCAGTCTCCTATTTGCTTTTACAGGGGTGTCTTGGGATTTTCACTGATCGCAATACTACGTTTCAATATACGCCATTGAATCTCGCTTTGCCGCTTCAAGTATTGTTTACAAAACCGACGCAGTGAGGCAATCTGGTAGCTCTTTATATTTGGAAACAAATAGCCTTCAAGTTGTTTGTTTTTCGCGAAAAATGTGAGCCGTCGTCCTGTTGCTCAATTTTGTAATACGAAATTGAGCATCAGGTCGGATTACAGGTCGATGTAGGTTCATGTAGAAATGCAGGTCTGTGTACTTTTCAAGCCAAATTTAAATGTGGTGGGGTTACCATTTAAGTTGTACCCTACCTGACACATGTTTTGCTTCGCTTGGTACGGACTACGGTGCTGTGGCGGATCTAGTTTTCGAGTTTGGGGGGTCGGGGGGAATTCCGCAGTTTCGACAGCGAAAAATTGTTGAAGGGGGGAGTGGCGTCGGGTCGTCAGCGCGAAGAGTCGTTGAGCGCGGAGGGAAAGGAAGTTATGTCTGGGATCGTGTGAACGCCAGGCATAAAACAACACGTTATCTCGATCTTGAGTCACTATTGATACTATATATATTTGCAGTATACTTCCGGTGCATCAAAATATATCAATTGTAATCTTATAGAAAATGGAGTACTGAGTCAGCGCAAAATAATTGTTGAATGGGGGGGGGGGTAAATTAAGACTTCCCAGAGCAAGATCACAACCAAATAACATCGGGCCGGTTGAAGAAGGGAAACATACGTTATGACCACAGTTTTTTCGTTGGGGGAAGGGATGCTGCCTGTTTCGCCTTAACGCAGAGCCGCCACCGCGATGTGATCGGTGGGGATGTTAAGAATAATAAAAAGCAAGAGGTTGTTCAAATTTGGTTCAAATATACTATTAGTATCCACCACAAAAAAGTTGTCCATTTTCCACACAATCTCAGTTATTTCTGACCTATCACATCGTCGCTACATGTGCGCAACCGTTCATTCCACTCGAACTAAAACGAACAAAAGGAACGAACGAAAAGCTGCCATGTTACGGCACAGCATTTGCCAGAGGCAGGGTCAACGTGCTCTGGTCCGCAATATACCGACCAAGCCAGCGATCGCGAATTATGTAGGTAAGTACACGCTTCCAGCTCCATACATACGCCTGTTGGCATATCAAATAAGCATTACTCTTCCCGTTTATTTTCCTAAGCCGATGCTGTTGCAAACACGTGAACAGATCAAGCCCGAATTTATTATAAACTCGCCACAACAAGATCACGGGCTTCGGTTAAAACAAGAGTAAAAACAAAGCATCTCCTAGTTGGGCAGCGGGTCTCACATCTTCTGCACTGTCTTGATGCCGAGGATGTCGAAACACCTGCCCATCACCTGGGCGGTGGCCTCGCAGAGCAGCATGCGCGACATGTTCACGCTAACGACCTTGCCCGTCTGCCGGTCCTTCTCCACGCAGTAGCAGTTGTCGTAGAACTCTGTGAAGGTGGTCGACACCTCGTACAGGTAGTCGCAGAGGCTGTGGATGAAGAGGTCCTCGGTGACGCGCACCACGACCTCAGGGAAGCGCAGCAGCACGCGGGCCAGCTTCCACTCCTTCTCGTGAAGTAGCTGTATGGCCGTGCCGCCGTTGGCCGCCTCCAGCAGTTGCTCCGAGGTCAGCTGCGCGCGCCGACTGATGGAACGGATCCTCGTCAGCGCGTACAGCAGGTAGGCGGCCGTGTTGCCCCGGTCGTCGAGCATCTTGTCGAACGAGAACACGTACTCGTGGTTGCGGTTGTGCGAGAGGTCGGCGTACTTGATGCAGCCGTAGGCGACGTTCTCCTGCGCCTCGCGCAGCTCGTCAGCGGTCATCTCCTGGTCGCGACCCTTCTCGCGCAGCTTCTCCTGCGTGCGACGCAAACCCTCGTCCAGCAGATCCACCAGGCGCACTGTGTCTCCCGAGCGCGTCTTAAACTTCTTCCTGTCCTCGCCGAGCACGACGCCGAAGCCGACGTGGTCACAGCGCACGCCGCTGTCGAGCCAGCCTGCGCGGCGCGCGCACGCGTACACCGACTGCAGGTGCGCGCTCTGGCCGAGGTCCACGACGTAGATGAGCCAGTCGGCTTTCTCCTCCTGCACGCGCTGACGCAGCGCCGCCATGTCGGACGTGTCGTACGTGAAGCCGCCGTCCGACTTGATCACGGTCAGCGGCAGGTCGCAGCCGGGCGCGAACATGATCTTCCTGCCGTTGTCCTCCTCCAGGAAGCCGCTGTCGGTCAGCACCTTCACCACGCTCTGCATGCGGCTCTGATAGAACGACTCGCCGCGCGGCACCAGGCCGTGCACGTTCAGGCGCGCGTAGATCTTCTCAAACTCGCGCTCGGACACGGCGCAGATGAGTTTCCAGGCCTTGATGATGTCCTCCTCATACGACTGCAGGCGCACCACGCAGTCATACGCCCGCTTTTTGAATTCCTCGTCTTCGTCGAAGCGCTTCTTGGACTCCTTGTAGAAGGCCTGCAGGTCGGTGATGGGCGGCGTCTCGTTGCGGTAGTTGGGGAACTTGTCTGCCAGGTGCGCGATCAGCATGCCAAACTGGGTGCCCCAGTCGCCCAGGTGGTTGATGCGCAGCACATCGTGGCCGAGGAAGTCGAGCAGGCGCGCAATGCTGTCACCAATGATGGTGGAGCGCAGGTGGCCGACGTGCATCTCCTTGGCGATGTTCGGCGACGAGTAGTCGATGACGACGCGTCGGCGCGGCACCACCGGCGCTGGCACACCGCCCAAGATCATCTGCCGCAGCTGCTCCGCCGCGCACGTCTTGTCGACAAACACATTGATGAAGCCAGCACCAGCCACCTCAAGCCGGTCGATCAGTGGACTGCTTGGCACGCAGTCGATGATCTTCTGCGCAACGTCTCGGGGGCTCATCTTGATGCCCTTGTCCTTGAGTCGCTTCACAATCGGCAGCGCGGCATTGCATTGGTAGTCACCGAAGCGGGAGCTTGAGCTGAGAAATGTTGCTACCTCGGGCAGGTCTGGGAATGCTGCACAGACAGCAGTAGTGAACAGTTCTGTGAGTGCCACATGGAAACACTTAACACCACCAGCCATGCTCTGGCCACTGCCCTTTGCTTGTGCCTCCTCTGCTGCACAACGCAAGATGCCAACCCGGTGGCGCAGCTTCTGGTTTTCAGAGCGCAGGCGGGCCACCTCCTCAGTGGTGCCTGCACTGGGGTCGACAGAGCCAGCCAGCAGCTGCTGCAGTGTACTGTGCAGCTGGCAGATCTCTTCCTCTGCCTGCTGGGCCCGCTTGTTATACTGTTCCAGCTGTTCAGCACTCATGGTGACTGCTGCAATGAAAAATTATAAGTTATTCACACACCTGCAGAATGGAAACTGGAAGGAAATAAAATGATGCTAAGGCAACATTCACTAGGTACTATAAAGCTCATCTGGCCAGTGGCCAGTACTTTGACTTGAGTCAACTATTGAAGGTTAGGTAAAGCAAATCATCTAGGCTCTAGCCACGAAATATAAATAATAAGACGATCAGCCGATTATAAGTTATTCTACACCTGCAAAATGTTCAGCCAGATTTATTTAAAGAGATACTACTATGGAGTATGGCTAAAAATCGACATATATCGACATGACGTATAAATAATTAAACTACTTACACCACAGCTGCTTCCGACACACCCACGTGAGACCGGCGTACGCAAAAGGAGTGTGACTGAGAGAAACACGTCTTCGATATCGCATGTCAGTGAAGAAATATCAGCAAAATCTAAACAATATGTGCAACATTTCACATCACATATGAGTCAAAAATGACGTCACGTTGATACTCTTAAATATTAATGTGATTCTTTTTTGGCAAATAAATATATGAAAATGTGGTAAAATCAATAAATATTTCTATGTTAATCAATAAATCAAATGATAAGTGATCTGAATTAAGGAATTCTTAGACTGAAAAACTACAGTCCATGACTATGACGCAATTTTAAAAAGCTACCAAATGCTTCCAAAACTCCATATCTGCATAGGCATTTACGGCTGACGAGAGACGACAACTTTAACATACATTGGACATTTTGTGATCACACAAGCCGGCTTGCAGATCCATATGGTGTAGTTGTGTGTCGCCTTCGGTTGTGTCTCTTGACATTTTAATTTTCACAGCTTTGGTCAATACTGTTAAAATGTCTTCAGAAGATCTCAAGAAAAAAATAGCTGAGCTTGAAAAGGAATTGGAAGTGCTAAAAAATGAATCAGGCAAAGAACGGCAAGGTCGTACGAAAATTGAACAGATGTCCAGCGAGGTCGTGGATGCAAATCCTTACAGGTGCTTAAACCCGACATGCTCTAAGTATTTTATTTAATTCTGTGTCAATATATATTGTATTCCTATTTTTTATATTCATTCTCTATTTCATATATTCCATCCATTATCAGTTATCCATTCCATGTATTCCATCAATTCTCCATTCCATATATTCCATCCATTCTCTCTTACATCAAATAAAAAGAAAATGTAATTATGGATTTTCTTTTTGATTGTGAAAGGGAGGAAATGGAAGTCAAGCAAGGAGAACTATACAAGTTGTGGAAAAGGAGGAAGAAGAAACTAAAAGCTCAGTATCAGCATGAATGCAAACCACAAACCAAGAACCTTAGTTTTACAGTTTGATCTAGATATAAATATGCAATAAATTAAGGGAATGATGTGCAATTCCTCAAAACACATTGGATCACATTGCATGGATTGCATCCATTCTTCATTTCACATATTATTTTAATTCTTCATTCCACATATTTTTTCCATTTTTCATTCCACATATTATTTCCCTTTCTTCATTCCATTGATTCCATCCATTCTCCATTCCATATATTCCATCCATTTTTCATTCCATATATTCTATCCATTCTTCATTCCATATATTCCAACTGATCTCCATTCCTATTCCATCCATTCTCCATTCCATATATTCCATTCAGATTCATCCAATGTTCATTCTTCCAACCAAATCGGGCTTTGTCAGTATTTGTCAACAGACTCAGCTGTCATTTACTTTTGTATAAATGGAAGGGTGACTAGCAGACATGTGCATGGATCTAAAAGAAGGACCTATGATCCCAGAGGATCTCTCAACAAAATGCAATGTTGGATATATGATCCTACTGGATCCCATGACAAAATACAACAGTGGACCTAAAAACACAGTGGATCTCTCATTAAATTTGGCAACAGATCTTGAATCCCACAGGATCTCATGATGAACAATAAAAATGGATCTCTGCTCTTAACAGATCTCAAATCTGACAGGATCCGACTGATAATTATGTCATAATTATAGTATTTCTGGATAAAATATAACTAAAGGCATATACCCATGCTAGTTTCATTAACAACTTGAAAAGTACGGACAATTACTTAAAATATGTGTCCCAAAAATACATATCTTTATAATGGCGGGTCTAGGATCCCAGTGGATCCTGGATCCAGATCACAGAGATCAGTTCCCGGGATCTGCACACATGTCTGGTGACTAAAATGTAGTGCTCTGTCCCAACATAAATTTATGCATAATATCATCCTTAATACCTTTGCAGTTTTGTGGTTGTACAAAACCATTCATATTTATATGCGAGTCTTGATCACCAGTGTTTGTTTTCTGCCACTTTCTATCATATGTTCCAGCCGCCTGATGGCACTGAAGCGGATGGGCATTGTGGCCAACTATGAGCAGATCCGAGAGTTCACAGTGGCAGTGGTTGGAGTGGGAGGAGTAGGCTCTGTAGCTGCTGAGATGCTCACTCGCTGTGGGATTGGCAAGGTAAGCTCTTTTCTCCCTCCTCTGTTGCGTTGCAATACCAACAAGGTAGGTAAGCCATTCCCTTCCTCCATGCTGCATCCTTGGGTCTCCTTAGGTCTGCTCTAGGTATGTCACCTTCTTCCTCCTGGTCTATCTAAAAGGAGAGCACTCGCTTCTCTCCTCGGCTGCAGCATCATCAAAGCAAGCTTCCCCCTCTTCTGCTGCAGCATTGAAAGAGTAAGCCATTTTCTCTTTCTTTCACTGCAACATTGGCAAGGTGAGCCCTCATCTCCTTCCTCTGCTGCTTATCAGTAAAATGCCTTGCTGGGTCAGTACTCAGTAACCAAGCAGGCAGTTCTGATGCACTCTTTCCTAATGTGAAAAAGCAGTTAAGAACCTTGCTTTCAGTTGAAAAGGATCCAACATTTAGTTACTGACTATGTTATGTTCAATTAATGTTCCACTGTTGCGATGAATACAGAAACTATGTTTTGTAATTGAATCGATTCGGTTTCGTTAAAAGTGAATTGCCAGTGGGCTTCGAAGGGGGGACAGGGTCATGTGGCTACCCTTGCTACACCTGCACCTGACAACACAGATTATAAAGACATGACAGTTTGTGTGTGCAAATTTCATGCGAATCCAAGTAGTTGCAAAGGAGTAAGGCCATGCAAACTATAACTATGGTTACAATGGGCCACTCATATTTTTTCCCGTAATTGACAGAAAACCTCACAGATGTGAGAGTTTGTCTTCATTCTGGAGTGTGGCATTGATAATGCAGCTTTGCATATTATCAAGGTATGTGTACATATTATCATATTATCAAGCCTTGTGTACATTAAACAAGGCTGTGCCTTTTGTAAAATAATTGTTACGTCGTTTTATGCACAACATGTTTGTGGCTTTGTCAAAAACAAAGCCACCAATGCATATAAGGTTCCATTTACCCATTTAAGTGTTGAATTTGTTGCTTATTATATCAACAGAGGTTATGTAAATGTTGATACTTTTTATAGAGTTAGAATGTTTTGATGGGATGGATTTCCGAGATCGGGATCCACGCCAAGCTGAGCTAGTTGTTCGGGCACCGACCCCACCATCCGATCACGCAATTCTAGTCGCCGGCAAAATTTAGAGGCGAAAGTTTGACGTCCCCCAACGACTGAGGACGGTCCGCCCGGCTCGCTGGCTTCATCTCATTTTGAACGCCGCCGCTGCCACCAACCGCAGATAATCCCCGCCAGGAGCAAACAGCGAGCGCCGAAGCGGCTCGAACCCACCTTACCAGGGTGGGTCAGATCTGTAGTCCAGCGCTCTCCCGACCGAGCTACACAGGCTATCAATTACAAGTCATAGCATTACTACAGCACGTTATTAGCAGCTGGTTGTCATCCAGGTATCAAACCGAAATCGCACGGCGTCGTGGCTCCACCTGATCACCTGTCCTGTGTCCTTCACAGCTGCTGCTGTTCGACTACGACAAGGTGGAGCTGGCGAACATGAACCGGCTGTTCTACCAGCCGCACCAGGCGGGCCTCAGCAAAGTGGAGGCGGCCGCCCGCACACTCGTCTCGATCAACCCAGATGTGACGATTGAGTGCCACAACTACAACATCACCACCGTGGACAACTTTGACCACTTCATGGGCAGGATCAGGTCGGTGGCAGAGGCGGAGACGGTGTAGACAGGGTTGGGTGGCATGTAATCGGTACAATGTTCAAGAGGACTGAGATTGAATTTCTATTGGGATCGTTCCTGAATCGTTCAAACTCAAATCGGACGTTTTGCATCTACTCGAGGACCAGAATAAGAGCAAGCGAAATTCGATAATGTATCTGAAACATGATTGTAGTTCAGAGATGTGTCTCTGGAGAATGACATTATGTATTGCCCGGTTATTTGCCATTTCTTAATTTTAGGTTAGTATGCACAGCTCAGACAGTCTGACCGACGCCCCCTACCCCTACTAATCTGATCCGATCCGTGAGCTGTAACCTGCCGTCGTGTCCACAGGTCGGGCAGTCTAACGGACGGGCCGGTGGACCTGGTGCTCAGCTGCGTGGACAACTTCGAGGCGCGCATGGCCATCAACACGGCGTGTAACGAGCTCCATCAGACCTGGTTCGAGTCCGGCGTGGCCGAGAACGCCGTCTCCGGTGAGTCGCGCCCGGCCGGCCCGGCTGACGGACTGAACCTGCTGGGTCACCTGGGATCGCCTGTCGGGTCACCGGGGATCGTCTGCCAGGTCACCTGGGATCGTCTGTCGGATCACCTGGGATCGTCTGTCGGGTCACCTGGGATCGTCTGCCAGGTCACCGGGGATCGTCTGTGGGATCACCGGGGATCGTCTGTCGGATCACCTGGGATCGTCTGTCGGATCACCGGGGATCGTCTGTCGGGTCACCTGGGATCGTCTGCCGGGTCACCTGGGATCGTCTGTCGGGTCACCTGAGATCGTCTGTCGGGTCACCGGGGATCGTCTGTCGGGTCACCTGGGATCGTCTGCCGGGTCACCGGGGATCGTCTACTGGGTCACCTGGGATCGTCTGCCGGGTCACCTGGGATCGTCTGTCGGGTCACCAGGAATCGTCTGTCGGGTCTACGAGGCTGCTGTATATTGACGTGAATATTATAGTCGCCTGGGAAGTTGAAGCTACCCAAAATAACGACTGAGGCATTCCAGGCAGATCGACAAGCGAAAACCCCCCATTTACACCTTACGGCCTACATTTCAGATTTTGATTTAACTCAGTAATAGTTTTTAAGCTCGATCGGAGTTACGGTTGCCGAGTTATAACTTATAACCTCCGGGATTTTTAAACTGGTTTAAACCAGGCCCTGGCTTAAATTCGCCAACCCTGGTCCAGAACCTCCAATTATCACCACAGCACAGGCCCGGGCCTTACGCTCTGTATCGATTCCTGGTGTTGTTGCTGTCGCCAGGCCACATCCAGCTGCTGATCCCCGGCGAGCTGGCCTGCTTCGCCTGCGCTCCGCCGCTGATCGTCGCCTCTGGGATCGACGAGAAGACGCTGAAGAGGGACGGCGTGTGTGCTGCCTCTCTGCCCACCACTATGGGAGTCGTCTCCGGACTGCTGGTGCAGAACACGCTGAAGTGAGTCGGTCACAGGGTCAGCTGACTGTGGGGCACAGGGTCAGCTGACTGTGGGTCACAAGGTCAGCTGACTGCGGGTCACAGGGTCAGCTGACTGTGGGTCACAGGGTCAGCTGACTGCAGGTCACAGGGTCAGCTGATTGTGGGTCACAGGGTCAGCTGACTCTGGGGCACAGGGTAAGCTGACTGGGTCACAGGGTCAGCTGACTGTGGTCACAGGGTCAGCTGATTGTGGGTCTCAGGGGCAGCTGACTGCAGGTCACAGGTTCACATGCGCCGTAGTCCGTTGTCACGATCAGACACCTCACTTCATCTGTTTCATCGGTCTCGCCGCGCGTCTCTGCGCCATGTTTGTGTGTCAGGGTGTACGGTGTGGGCTGTCTTTCAGGGTGTAAAGCACGAGCGGTCTGGCCGTGTGGTGCTGAGTGGTCTGGCCGTGTGGTGCTGACTCGCTGAGTGGTCTGGCAGTGTGGTGCTGAGTGGTCTGGCAGTGTGGTGCTGAGTGGTCTGGCAGTGTGGTGCTGACTCGCTGAGTGGTCTGGCCGTGTGGTGCTGAGTGGTCTGGCAGTGTGGTGCTGCCGGAGCGCGCGGTGGAAACGCTCTCGCTCACTCTCGCCCGTCTGCCGTCTCGACAGGTACCTGCTGAAGTTCGGCACCGTCACCCACTACCTCGGCTACTCGTCACTTCAGGACTTCTTCCCGACGATGAGTATGAAGCCGAACCCAGGCTGTGACGACTCGCACTGCAGGTACGGCCGCCGGCGGGACCGGCCACCCGGCACCCGAGCTGTCTCATCGCACTGTCAGTAATAACGGCCGGGTGATCTGTCTCCCAGTGCCCAGTCCTTCGTTCAGTCATTCAGTCATTCATTCAGTCATTCAGTCGAGGTCAGGATTCTGGAAACTCATCAGCGTCTGGCAGCAGTAGGATTCAGAATGCGTTCATGTATTTTCGTGCATCCTAAGTTCAAATCATGATCACGGCTGATCATCTCCGTGCTATTCGCCTCCACGTGGTTGTGATCAGCTGTGACATACGCACTGATCTGTTCCATTTTCCAGGCAACGTCAGAAGGAATACCAGGAACGGGAGGCCGCCAAACCCAAGGCAGAGCCAGTGGTGGAGAAGAAGGAAGAAGTTATGCACGAGGATAATGACTGGGGTGAGTCTGAGGTTCACACGTATTCATCTGACACTGCTAACGGGCGTGTCAGGCCAGTACGGCTACGGGTACTGCCAGTACCTGTAATACGAAGGTAATGTGATCTGCCCAGGTCAGCACTGATAGACGGTAGGCAAGCTTTCTTGTCGTTGCCTCGCTTTCCTGCGACGGTTGCTGTCCACGCATTGTATCTCACCTGTTGATGAAATGGGCTGTTTTTGGTTTTGCTGTTCTTGCCGTTGTCTTCATAAACCCAAATGAAGCGTCATGTCCTAGTTCTATTAGTCATGCCCTCATAGTGCGCTCATACGCAGCCGTGCCTATGTTATTCGTCAACAAAACATGTTATCAACAAACAAAATTATGCATACCGCTGTTTCGCCTACGCATTCCAGTGATGTAAACAATAGTTTGCATATCATATGTCCCATTAGTGATGTCGTTTCCCAAAAATTTATTGACCAATACCAATCCAATACCGAACAGGATGCATTTTGGTTGACCAAAAACCGACCGATTTGGGTTGAAGCCAAAAATGTCCAAAATTTGTCTGATTTTGAAATTAAAGGTGATGGTGGTATATGTAGTATGTGTATTGTATAATCATACAATACTCATTTTTAAGGACCTCACTTACTCTTGTGAGCAATATCTTCTATCTTGGTATACTGATGTGTTCTACTTACTATTTATATTATATTTATATTAATTGGTTGAATTTTGCACAATTAAGCATCAATTTGCGGGATATAATGCCTAACAATGTTACCAAAAGGTGAATTGTTTCAGATTAGGCTGACCGAAAAGTGTCCAAAAATGTATAAGCCTGACCGACCGATTACCAAATCGGTCACACAATTTTGTGTGGTTACCAATTTTTTTGTTACCGATTGACACCACTATGTCCCATGTCATTCGCTTTCTTTTCCTATTTTCGTTCCCTGTTAAATTGTTTGCCCTTCGTAACGCGCCGCAGCCTACGTACCTGCCGGTGTCGGGTATAATGTCTCTGTCAGTTGTCGGCCCCGGTGTCCTCTGTATCTGCCGGTGTCAGGTATAATGTATCCTGTCAGTTGTCGGCCCCGTGACCTCTGTAACCTGCCGGTGTCAGGTATACATGTATCCTCCTGTTCAGTTTTTTATTGTCGGCCCCGTGACCTTTGTACCTGCCGGTGTCAGGTAATAATGTAATCCTAGTCAGTTGTCGGCCCCGTGACCTCTGTACCTGCCGGTGTCAGATATAATGTCTCCTCTGTTCAGTTGTCGGCCCCGTGACCTCTGTACCTGCCGGTTCAGGTATAATGTTCCTGTCAGTTTTGTCCGGCCCCGTGACCCCTGTACCTGCCCGGTGTCAGGTATAATGTATCCTGTCAGTTGTCGGCCCCGTGACCTCTGTACCTGCCGGTGTCAGGTATAATGTCTCCTGTTCAGTTGTCGGCCCCGTGACCTCTGTACCTGCTGGCGTCAGATATAATGTCTCCTCCTGTTCAGTTATCGCCCCCGGTGACCTCTGTATCTGCCTGTATAAGGTGTCAGTCTGGTCCCGGTGACCTGTGTATCCGCCTGTATAAGGTGTCAGTTATCGCCCCCGGTGACCTGTTGTAGCCTGCTGGCGTCAATCTCTCTGCCAGTTGTCGGCCCCCGGTGCCCTGTGGTATCTGCCGGTGTCAGATAAATGTCTCCTCCTGTTCAGTTGTCGCCCCGGTGACCTCGTGTATCTGCCGGTGTCAGATATAATGTCTCTCCTGTTCAGTTATCGCCCCCGGTGACCTCTGTATCCGCCGGCGGCAGGTATCAGTTATCGCCCCCGGTGACCTGTGTATCCGCCTGTATAAGGTGTCAGTCTGGTCCCGGTGACCTGTGTATCCGCCTGTATAAGGTGTCAGTTATCGCCCCCGGTGACCTCTGTATCCGCCGGCGGCAGGTATCAGTCTGGTGGACGAGACGGCGCCGGAGGAGCCGGAGCAGGAGCTGGTGCGCGGTGTGCGACTGGCCTACACTCGGGACGACCCGCCGCCGCCGCCACCGCCAGCAGAGGAGGCGCCGCCCGCCGCCGCTGGTGACCAGACCAGTCTGGACGACCTGCGCGCCCAGATGATGGCGCTCTGAGACTCAGCCGGCGCCGCGGCGGACTGGGGAGGGTCGAGAAGGGTCAGAGGGCAGCGAGAGGGGTGACGAGGGGACGGAAGGGATCGGCTGGAGTCAGAGGTGTGGAGAGCGGCTCAGATGGCTCTGTTTGAAGAGCGCCGGTATACAGCTGGAGAAGACTGCGTTGTCGGATCTACAGAGCGCTGGTTAACGCTGGAAGAAGACGCGTTGTCGGATCTACAGAGGCCGGTATACAGCTGAGAAGACTGCTTTGGTCCGGATTACAAGAGCGCCGGTATACAGCTGGAGAAAGACAGCTTTGTCGGATCTACAGAGCGCCGGTATACAGCTGGAGAAGACTCTTTGTCGGAATCTACAGAGCGCTGGTGTACAGCTGGAGAAAGAACTGCTTTTGTCGGATCTACAGAGCGCTGGTATACAGCTGGGGAAAGACTGCGTTGTCGGATCTACAGAGCGCTGGTATACAGCTGGAGAACTGCTTTGTCGGATCTATCAGAGCGCTGGTATACAGCTGGAGAAGACTGCGTTGTCGGATCTACAGAGCGCTGGTAATACAGCTGGGGAAGACTGTTGTTGTTCGGATCTACAGAGCGCTGGTATACAGCTGGAAAGACTGCTTTTGTCGGATCTACAGATCGCTGGTATACGCTTGGAGAGCTGCGTGCGAATCTACACGAGCGTCCGGTATACAGCTGAGAAGACTGCGTTTGTCGATCTACAGGCGTCCGGTTGTATACAGCTGGAGAAGACTGCGTTGTCAGGATCCTACCAGAGCGCTGGTATACGCTGGAGAAAGACTGCTTTGTCGGTTCTACAAGAGCGCCGGTTATAACGCTGGAGAAGCCTGCGTTGTCGGATCTACAGAGCGCTGGTATACAGCTGGAGAAGACTGCTTTGTCGGATCTACAGAGCGCGAACTGTGAGGTAGGGCGGGTGAAACCCAGGCTGCGTTTGATGTGGTGCAGCTCTACATTTTCTATTAACTCATGGACGATTGATTGTTGAGATAGAGTTCTATCGCAGGAAGTGTTGTGAAATGTGCGAGTATCGTACCCTGCTGGATTCGACGAAGTGTGAGCATTGGTGGGACACTATGGTTGGTTTTGATGGATCAGGCTCCGTACGCCGAGTCGCTACCCGTCGTCGGGGAGATGTAGGTGGCTGGATCGGTTCCCAGGAATACGCGTTACATTCCGTGTCCGAATTCCCACATCATATGCTTCGTATACATCGTTGCTGGACGCTGAAGCGGAAAGGATTTAAGCAGCGTTCGATTTCTCGGTCATAGCTTCTCAGATTCGGCACGCCGCGCTGCAGTTAAGACAATATCAGAAGGGTGCAGCCCCGACTCCGTCGCGCGGGGCGCTGTATGAACCATCATGTCTCAATAGCTAAATACCCCGCCATGTACTGCTCGGTCCGCACTGCTACTTTCCAGCCGGGATGAGCGCCGCCTGTACATGACTATTGGTAGCGAAATGTGTGAAACGGCGCGGCGGTTACTGTGAGTGAAACTGGGGCCGAGTGATGTGTGATGTGCCGGCACGTGATGTGAACTATCACCGCATGGCGCTGTGTGGTCGACGGGGCAGCGTCAGCCGACCGCTCCCGGAGACTGCTGATGTGTGAGGTTATGCTCGTGTGGGCGATGTTGACCTTGAGCTATTTATTTTGACAATCGGTGGTATTTTTACGCTTGGTGGTTGGTAAAATACAGGCGAGGCTGTAGCTGTTGTCATTGTGTCGTGTTCAGGGCGTCGCCCTGCAGATTTTCTTATCACAAATCAACAGTTCAATGCAGCCAAAGACACTAATCGATTTAACCCCCAACAAAATCTGCAACATTTTTATCTTATTCAGGTACGATATGATCGACGAGACCAAGGGTCTTGTCCAATCTATTTCGGACTCAGTTCGATAATGATGGTCCTTGTCATACTCATAGCACAGCACTACTAACAACAAAGTAAATACGGAGCATTGTGGGATCAAAAACAATTTATTAACGTCACACATGCAACGGACTCAGTCATAGTTTTACGGGAGACACCGACTAAACAAATATCACGATTCGTTTGCACGTTGATACATTGTATCCTATAGTCACAAACGTAAACATTCCAGCCGGAGGATACATCTTAGCTGGAACTAAACCATTCTCAAGCGCATATCACACATCGGTGAATACATTGCACAATATGGGTGCGCCCGCAAATTCAGAATATCACATACCAAGACAATATGTGAACGGTGGGTAAGACTGCGCAGGCTCAGTGGATTAATGACCCCCTGATTGGTATATCTATACAACGAAATTTACCATTCACAACCGGCAGAACTCGTCGGGTACCACGATAGTTCGTGGAAGCACAACGGAGGAAACGCATGTGTCGTTCATCGCATTTACAATCTACAGCAAAATGGCAGACTTTGAAATAACAAAAACAATGACTGCCACACAATACACCATACACTTAATAAATATTGCAATAATAAACCGGCCATTTTTGCAATAAATTACGTGCACCCCTGAAAATAACAAACATGCCTGAATCTTACTGTAGCATTCAGCGGGTGACTCGCATGTATCGAACCTTGCAACACAGATGCCACCAGCAATGCTTGGCCTCTGCACTGAACCGCACGTCTAACCGACGTTATTGTCCGCTGTTAACACAGCGCATTCTATCGCCTGCCAAACGACGCCAGTGCCGTGGTTTGTGTCCACATGCCAGTGAACATGTCCCGGTTACATTAGACGTCTGCTTACGCCCGTTAAATTATATCCACCGCGCAGACTGTCTGACAAACATCGGGGACCAGTATGAAGCATCACGTCTGATCGCTTAGGTGGGGAAGAGCGGTGGAACGGGGACGAGTCCGGTGAGCTACCCAACCGCTCCATCGCGGGAGCGGGGCCCAGCCTGGCGCGTTACACTCCGAACCGTGACCGGGCCGGGTGCGGAGGACATGCCGCAGGGGCCGGGGCAGCAGCTGGTGACCAGCGAGGTAATCCACAATCGCGACACGGCGGCGGACTAGCGAGCATCCGGTCCGGGAGGCGACAACATGGCACACTGGCAGCAATCTGTGCGACGAAGAAGTCCGGGCCGAAATGTAAAGCAAGCTGTGCAGGGAATGAAAAGTCTGAATACCCAGGCTATACTACACATGCTTTCACATACCCTTGCCTGGCACACCCCTGCATAATTATAAATAAAACACACAGGCAGATGGACTTCGAATCGAGCGACACGGCGCACATTGGTCGGAATATCGGTAACAAACAGCTGCGACACTTCACTCACCCGCTGCCGACATGGTCTCCAGAGTGCAGACCAAGCTCCCGACGCTACAACACATAGGAGCTGGCCAGGTCCAGGTTGACGAAGCCGGTCCGCTGGCGCCGGCTGCGTTTGTAGAGTGACGGCAGGAGCATGACGAACGCCAGGAGCAGCAGCTTCAGCAGCGTCGTCTTGGAGAACAGGTCGTCGAGCGAGGACAGGGTGCCGAGCACGTTGCCCGCCTCGACGCAGATGAAGTTATACGGCATGAGGCCTGCGGGAGACGCGACTTGCGATAGCTTATTTTGGATTGTGGACGATCAGTCAATAGTCATGAGCAAGTGCTGCCTAAAGCACGTTCACACGTAAGTGAAACCTGGTTCAACTATTGCCTCTATTCTGAATATTCAGAAAAGAACATGAATACATTCCCAAGAAGCTGATAGAAATGGACACCGCGATGAGCGTTACTTTCGGTTTCTTTTCACAACACTCACAGTCTGTTAAGTGTAAATTGTAACGTTCCCACCAGCCACTTACCGACAAACACTGAGAAGCAGAACATATGCAGCGGTACACCAACGATCGGCGAGGCCATGTTCACGAACCAGTTGGGCGTCATCGGAAAAATACGGATGAAGAGCAGAAAATAGAGCAGCTGGTGCCGGTTCCGGTGAACCTGGAAAGGCAAACATCAGTCGGTATAAGTCCTGAAAAACACACCCAATGGCGACTTTCCTATATTCTAATTGAAATCACGGCAACGTATTTCGATAATTCGAAAACGTTGAACACGCTATCAGCTCCAGCTGTCTTTAAAAAGAAGACAACTCAAACCTGAAAAGAAGTAGTTACCTGACACTATCTGAAACCGTTGGTAGCAAAAGCCCAGCACATACAGCCCATTGTACTATCAGTATAAGTAGAAGTGAACATGTTCTTATAAACACGTATGTTCTCACAGCATCACATTACACCATCAAAATCACAATCTAACACGAATATATTATCAACACATGACCGATTTATTTAACCTTATGTATGTTCTCGCCAACAGATAATTAGCCACTAATAGGCGAAGTCATACTATGGTAAAATAATTACAAGTGAACAAGTAAGGTAAAATATGAATGCTCATTAAGCAGGGCAATAGAACACTGAACACTCTCAGTAAGAGACAAGGCGACAAAACAATCACAACATGAAAAAAAGACAATCACAACATGAAAAAAGACAATCACAAGATATGAAAGGCAAGACGGTAACAACACGACAAACAGTAAATCAAACAGATAAGAACATCCCTAATGCAGCTAAGTAAACGAAATCATATATCTCACGACGTTAAAAATCTTATAAAACTGATAAAATATTCGTTAAAAAAGCCAAAGCCGCTCGCTGACAGGAAGACATTCATGTTTGTTGGTATCCGGGCAGGAATCAATCCCTGACGGCGCTACCCCTCCACGGATGCTCAGCGAATAGCTGCTATGAGCGAGTTGATTTCAGCGGCACGCGCAACACAATTTTTAAAACTAGGTCTTCAGACTTGATCCTCCCCGATAAAATGTTTCTTAAGAAGAGGAGGTCGCATGGGACTCTGTGCGCGGACAGTGAGGAGATTCCAAAGTGATTTATGAGTGAGTTGTAGGATAGTGACGGGAAAGGATACGCGTGTGATGTGACAGTTCAGCCACAGCAGGAATTTGTGCCATGCACATGATCAACTCGCTTAGCGTGGGTCTTGACTGCCCCCTTCCAGATCACACAGCTCTACTCCAGGATAGATAGGACATTCGCGAAGTGGGTAGCAATCAGTCTCCTGATTGAATTTGACTCCACGTGTCCCAGTCTAAAATGATCAGATTAGCAAACCCAAGGCCCTGTTGGCCTGGCTAATGATCCAGGTTACGTGTGAGGCAAAGTTTAACTTGCTATCGATCACAACGAGATCGCGCATTTCATTTACGATATCGAGCAAGATGCTGTTGATATGATAGGTGGCCCGGATCAGAGCGTGCCGCAGTCACAGTAAGCGCCTTAGCGTGTTCTACCAATACACGGTCAGGTATTACCACACACCGCAACAAAACTGCAACAAAACCGCCGTAACTAAACCACGGCCACGTCCGCTCTGCGGTATGAAAATGCCGCACCCGTCACCGGCATGCAAGGGCCCGATGATCAGCCTGCCGAATTCGCCGGACACCAGAAGAAGAAGGCGTTCGCCGTACACGTACCGTGTCGGTGAGGTCGACAATGCGCCGTTTGAAGTATCTGAGCAGCAGGTGGCGGCAGCAGTACTTGGCCAGCAGGTAGCAGTTGCAGGCGCCGATCGCGGTCAGCGCGCAACAGAGCATCCAGCCCTCAAGCGCGCCATACAGCGCGCCGGCCAACACGTTCAGGAACATGCTGCCTGGTATCGAGAATGACTGCTTGTATATGTAGGCGCTGCAGAAGAGCACCAGCGTGAAGAGCCAGTGGTCCTGCTGGTAGTGCCGCAGCAGCACCGCCAGCGTCTTCAGCTGGACGAAGTTGCTCGGGAAGCGCAGGTGGGTCGTCACCACCTGCGGTCAAGACGCGCACCAATTGGGTCAGGAGATGGGGCAATAGGGAGTCAGCATGGCATGGCTGCAGCTGTGGGAACTAATTCGTCTATGGTAGACTACATAGCATGATGGTTGCTTATAGTTGGACCACTGAATGCTTTATTAACGCACCTTAGCTTTTGGGTTGAGTAAAAAGTGACACAAAATAAACAAGTTGTCTGAGCAAGGGTACATAAGAGCCTGCAGTGACTGGCGACAATACCCAGCTTTACATAAACACATCTAACGATGATGATGATTGGGGCTTAATGGCACCGCAACAAAATAGTTACATGGCGCCCATGCACACACTATCTTACGAGGCCGTTGAATGGCAGATCTGCAGTCTTACCTTTCCGTCAATGTCGGTGGTGAGTGGCGGTGCCCTGCTGACCAGGAGGTACAGCCAGAGGGTGGACAGGGTGATGACTGTTGGCAGAATCCACACCGGATTGAAGCGGGTCGACATATTGAAGGCCATCAGACTGCAGGGATGTTATCTGTCAAACACAGCTTGGTGAGACGGCTTGGTGAGACAGCTCAGTGAGACAGCTTAGTGAGACAGCTCAGTGAGACAGGAGTCGGGAGAGTGCTGAAATACAGATATGACCCAGCCTGGTAAGGTGGGTTCAAGTAGCTCTAGCACTTGCTATTTTCTCCTGGCTATAAATATATATATATATATTATTATGACTGCACTCAAAAAAGGCAAAACAGGGACATTCTTAGTATTTACCAAGGCTGTATAAACCAAGGCTGTATTTACCGAGTAATAATAAAAAATAATTTATTGAACTGGCGCTGACCCCAGAACCGAGACAGCACCGCCGCTCAAGGATTACAACTGAATGTAAACAACTCGGAGGCAGCTATATTGAGGTTCATACTTGGTTCATACAGCTTTGATTGAGATCTAAAGAGTTTGATGACGTCACTGGTGTAGAGTTGAGGGCTGCCGATAACTAGCTGGTGGGTGGACAATGCGCGCGCATGCGCAGTAATGAGCCTGCGCTATTAGTCGGGGCGCTTCCGCGCGGGGAGAAACTTCCATCACAGCCGCGAATGCTGCCGCCTGCCGGTGTCGCGTGCAATGCAATCTTCACCCTGTACGCCGAAGGATTTTGGCTGGATTACGTGGAAAAAAGTATCGAATCGTCAAAAGATACTTCTACTTCTTCTTATATTGTGCGGAATTCAGAAGGCCACTTCGCCTCACGGATCAGTCTTCCGTACAATACTGAGCTTCTTAGCAAAAGATAATTCAACGACCTGTCCAGCGGTGTCGATTTATGAAAATTATTGGGAGGGGGGGGGCCTAATGCTAACTTTATAGATTTTAACTCAATTCTAACCATGCAACGCCATTGGCCTAATGTTAAAATGGAAAATTATTGGGGGCGGGCCCTACCAATAGTATACAAATCGACACCGGTGGACCTGTCTTTTGAGATCAGAGCGGGCCCTCTCTCTACACAAACGCGCCTTCCAACTAAGATAAAGCAGATATTTCGGCCGAGGCCCATCGCCAACCGGGCGAAGAGGCGCCCGAGGCGGTCGATCTCGAAGGCTGGAGTCTCGCCCCTGCCCGTTTCTAAAGTGGCGCAGTGCAGGTCCGATGATGATGACTACCGCCCTCTAGACCTCCTCCACCCCTTCCCACATGGTCTGGGGTATCGAGCGCCACAGCAACCGGGCGTGTCGGGGGTAAACATCATTACCCCCGAGCCACAGGACCGTGACCCGTCGCCCCCGCTCCGCCGACACCGTCTACAGCCGTCCGACCGACCGCGCCAGTGTTAGGAGCCTCACTTTCCAGTGTCACACTCGGGGTTTCTTTGTGCACTGCTGTATTGCACCATCTCGATCGGCCGCCAGTCACCGGCCGACCGCCTCCGCTGGCGTAGAGCTGCAGAATTCCGCGCACCGGGGCCGGCCGGCCCGCAGGTTACATGACTGTACGCCAACCGATCAAAACAATTTACAATCGAAAACGGGGACCCGAGTCATGAACGTTGTATCCGGAGAAGGATCAGGGGTGATGGAGGGGGATAGTTCCTCCATTCCCGGAGAAGCTTAGCATCAACCCTATCAGAGTAGCATGGCTAAGTGCTCTGGAAAATGCTGACTCTCCTTATCTGGAGAATAGAGTGGAGAAGTCGCGATATTCGCGATATCAGTTTGACGAAGTATGTAAAATGTAAATTCACGTTTCGAGGCAAATTGGGGGATATTCAGTTAGCAGGCTATCGAAATGCTTAGAATCGTAGGATTTTGTGGACATTCTTTGTCTGCGAATATATTCCTAACCATCAGTTATACAACACGTCGATAATAGCGAATATGTCGAGCAGGATTCTCAATAAAATAGCACTTATACTACAATACATTACTGATGTATTAACACACAAGTTCAACATTCAAAATGTCTCAAAACGACTAACACAGCGTGATCACCCGATTGTACCGCATCTCGCACTGCTTTCATCCACTCCCACTTCTCCAATCACTCCCACCAGCCACACGGTCGTCACGAAGTGCCCATCTCGGCTGCGGCGGCCACGGCGCGCTCCGGGGCCTCTTTGTACAGCATGAAGTGTCCCTGAACGGTGGCAGCGCTGAGCGGCCGCGCCGACCGGCCAGCCACCGCCACAAACTGGTCGGCCAGCGTCGTCTGGCCCGGGTAGAAACGCAGGAACAGCCGGCGCAGCTGGTGCGGCGTCACGTGACCTACCAGCTCCTTGACGTCCACCCTGCCCGGCCGGATCAGTGCCGGGTCCAGTCTGGCCGGCAGGGGAGGCGGGGGTCAGATGAGGCGGCACCGGGGTCAGATGAGGCGGCACCAGGGTCAGATGAGGCGGCACCGGGGTCAGATGAGGCGGCACCGGGGTCAGATGGGGCGACACCGGGGTCAGAGGAGGCGGCACCGGGGTCAGATGAGGCGGCACCGGGGTCAGATGAGGCGGCACCGGGGTCAGAAGAGGCGGCACCGGGGTCAGAAGAGGCGGCACCGGGGTCAGAGGAGGCGGCACCGGGGTCAGAGGAAGGTCGGTCACGCTCGGGGTCAGATTTGGGGCGACACGGGGTCAGAGGAGGGCGACACTCGACGGGTGTCAGACGAGGAGGGTTAAAAGAGCCAACCGGGGAGTCTAGAGAGGAAGAGGCCGGCACCGAGGGGTCAGATGAGGCGGTCAACCGAAGGGGTCAGAGGATAGGCGGCATCCTGGGGGTCAGATGAGGCGGCACCCGAGGGTCAGATGAGGCGGCACACGGGGTCAGAGAGAATGTGGACAGCTGCTTAAGGGTCAGAGGAAGAGCGCGCACCACACTAATGGGGTCAGATGGGCGGCATTTGGCCGGGCACTTCAAGGGGTCAGAGGCAGGCCGAAACAACTGGAGTGTCAGAGGCTGTCACCGCGGCGACACGTGGGGGTCCAAGAGGGAGGCGGGCCATCCTAAGAGAGGGTCAGATGAGGCGGAGCACCAGGGGGTCCAGATGGGGCGCGACACTAATTGTTCCCCGAGGGGGTCAGATGAGGCGGCACCTAGGTCAGAAGGAGGCGGCACCTCCGTGCGGGGCTCAGAGGAGAGCGGCACCGGGCTTCAGATGAGGCCTGGAACCAACTAGGGGTCCAGATAAGGCGGCACCGGGGTCAGAGGAGGCGGACCAAGAGCAGGAAATTTGGTGCAGTGGACGATAACGCACGAATGACGTGATACAACTGAGGAAGATTGAGTGAGGTACACGTAGTAGTGCGTATCTACGTTGCACGAACGTACGCACGGCTCTCGTGAGCATTATATACTTCTTCAGGCCCGTAACTGGTTCTGGTTTAAGTTCTAGGTTATTGAGCAGCCTTTTCGGTTCTAGGATACTTGGCAGCCTTGTAACAAGAGTACAGAACGCGATAAGAAATAAAAATAATTATATATTATAAGTGTGGTTAAAACAAGTAACAACACTGAATAATACGTTAACAGTTAACACGCAGTTGATAAGACCTCAATGTCTAAAAATATATACTTAAACACATCTGACAACAAAAAGGTCCGTCTGACATCAAAACCGTCCTGCAAACACTGTTCGTTTAGTGCTGCTCACCTAACCAACACAGCTGTATCCCAACTGGTGCCGACTTCCAATGGGCAGAGGTGAGCCGGACACCACCACAGCGTCTGCGACTCACCTTTCCAGGTAGTTTGTCGTCATGAAGACGATGCGAGCTTCGGTCGAGGCCACGCCATCCAGACAATTCAGCAGGCCGCTGAATGTGACCCGGGAGAGCCCCTCGTACGCCGCCCGCATCTGTCCAGCAGCACGGAGAGAGAGAGAGAAAACACCACGTCAGGCAGGTCGGCCTCATAATTTATCTCACTGACTGACACCGCCGGCAAAACCTCCTTCCGTCTACACAAGGAGGTACGAAATGTGCGACAAATGCAAGAAACGTAACCAAACGAGAAACACATAAATCGCGACACATCTGACACCATACAACACGAGTCTGCGTCTCTGCGTCTGTTGACGGACCTGGGCGGTGTCCTCGCGGCTGACGAAGGCGGCGTCCACGTCCTCCAGCAGGATGATGCTCTCGGTGGGCGCCACGGCCAGCAGGTGGTGCAGCCGGTCGTCGCTGAGGCCGCGCTCCGACAGGTTCAGCACGCAGATGCTGAAGCCGAGCTCGCCGGCCAGCGCCGTGATGAAGGAGGACTTGCCGCAGCCGGGCGGGCCGTGCAGCAGGTAGCCGCGCCGGTACGGGATTCCTGCCGCAGGGGACAGACGGCGGCACGTGCAGTGTTACTCAGAGGCGATCCGTGCTCCTGTTCAGAGTTTGAGAGTTGGAGGAAGCTGAGGAAGTTTCCGTGCATCAGAGAGAAATGGAGAGTTTTTTTAAACCCGGACAAGAGCCGGGTGGGAGGAACGTCAACCGCCCTCCCAGATTTTTTTCCAATTACACTCTTAAGCGCATCTAGGAAGATAATGGAGCTCTTTAGTGAATGTCCTAGGATTGGAAATTGTGGGTGGTAAAGCGACAGCCTTAACAAAATAATATAATATTCCCCCACTCTTTTTGCCTAAAATTGAAGGTCTATTTTCTTCCCCACTCTTTTTCACTTTAATATATTTTTTCACTCAATTTATTTAATAATGTACAAGAGCCATGAAAAATTTTGATATCAACGTTTTTGTTAATAACGCAAATGGATAAATTGTCGTGTAAAAATGGCTGCTCTTTTTTGAGGTATTGCACATTTTTTGCACTCTTTTTTATGATTTATCAGTCTGAATTTTCCACCTCTGCTACTGGCTTTAAGAAGTCCCCTAGGGACACTGTTTTGATCGTTGGACGGTGAGTGTAGTCTCGCAGTTTTTGCGTGAAAAATAGATCAATGTTTGATAATATTTGCAAAAAATCCAATTTTGAACGCAAATCGGCAAATTAACGTAAAAACACGCACATTTGTTCATTTTTTCTTCTAAATATTTGCGCTCTCGAATGTAGCGGTTTTGAGTGTTTTCGACCCGCCACGAAGAAGAAGATAATAGTAGTTTGCAATATAAAACTTTAGAAAATGGTAAGTATGTATAACTTAACTTGTAATTAATAACCAATATTTTGACCTCATGACAGGGCTCCGAGCAATTTTAGCCCCTACTTAATTCTATGAACATCTCTGCTTGCTTAATAAGCTTTAGCTTCGACTCAAATTTGGGAGGCTTTACCGATTGCGCCTTGCACGTCCTTGCTGCAGTTATTGGTTCGGAAGATAAAGAGGGGCAAGTCTTCTCCGTCAGCGGCTGTTCGGCTATTATGCTGAATTAGCGCTGGACAGAAGCGGGCGCGGGTTAACCAATAATTCCTCCTGCGGGGGCAAGTCCTGCCCCCGGTGTTTTGTGCGCTTGCCGCTGCACCCAAACCAGTTAGATCCGTCAATTTGCTCGAGTGTTTTTTCCAATAATAATGTATTAATTACATGTGTTTGACAATACTTTTTTACCACACTTGGACCAGCAGAGGCGGAAGCAGGAGTCCAGTTAATGGGGAGGAGGAGTTACGAGAGGCGGTACAGGGTCCTGTTATGGGTGAGGGAGAGTTACGAAGAGGCGGTAAGGGTCACCTGTTAGCGGGTGGAGCAGAGTTACCGATAAGAAGGCGAGTGCCTAGGGGTCCTGGTTATGGGGAAGGGAGTTACGAAGAGCGGTAACCCAGGGTCCTGTTATGGGGGGAGGTGAACGAATGCGGTTTTGATGAGCGCCGCACTACAATTCCTTCATAAGTTTGCGGTGGCAACTAACATGCGAGTCAGAAGACCCAGGTTTTATGGGTTTTTCGTACAAACTGATATGAGTACCACATAATACAATGTTGGCAGAGTGCAGCAAATTTTTGGGGCGGGAGTGTGCACTCACGTACACAAAATGGGAGACGTACCCCACGGGACAAGCACAGATGTGTCTGCTCAACAATGCACAACGATTAGGCAAGATAGATAAGCTTTGACGCACATAGCTGCCGCCACGGCTGTTTTACTGGATCCGCGCTAATGGCCGAATGCGCAAGATCACATTTGAACAAATAACAGCAAAAATAATCCCACACACATGTGACGGTCATTAAAGAACGTCCGTAAACAACTCCACTAAGAGTGCAGCATATGTCGTTATGGAAAATTACTCCCTCCCATTTACATACAACTGGCGATAACCTTATCATATTTTCATTTTTTGTAATTGTCTTTTTATATAGTTGATGAGATCGCATGTACATCTCATGCAAGTAAAAAATTTTATGCTTTGCATGCAAGTCGAGTCAACACCACGACACTGGAGCTCCCGCCGAGAAATGACTTTTCAAAAACCAACCCAATTTTGTTTTTCCTCCCAGGCCTCCCATGTTTTATATAAAAACTCAAGCGGCACAAAACAAAAAACATGAAGGGATGTGTGCACGTGTGGACGTATTAAAATAGTGTGGACCGTTGCGAGCAAGAGAGAACACATGTACGGCAGCCACGGAGCGCTGTAAATCACCTGGAACTGTTTAATATTGCGGCCGAGGCCAATATATCTAAATTAGCTTGTAGTTTTGCATTAATGCAATATCTTCACGCGACAATCCGATCCAACTTGAGCCTTAACCCGCGCCGGGCAGAGGGAGGCGCGTTTAGAACGTCCCTCCCTTCGATTTTTTTACTGGATTTAATCAGTGGAAAAACGGGCGGCGCGTAAGCGCCGCCAAAATTTTTCTGTAACCGGTGCTTTTTATTCATACCCTTCTAGCGCACCCAGCTATCTTTTTCAGGTCATATCAAGGTCAGTAGTGTGAGCCTACATCGACAGGATGAGCTCCAAGAACATCTAATTAGTGACACCTCGGCCTTTGCTCCTATAAAAAAAAGTTGAGACGAGGTCCGTACCAAATCACAGAGATAACTATATGGTTGGATTAGGATTTTCAGTACTTAAGAATTGATATGAGAGCTTTACTACCTAGATTTGATTCTGTATACTTATCGTGATTAATTTTGTCAATATCGAGTAAGACCTAAACAGGAGTCCAGGGTTTCTTGAAATTATGTGCATATATAATAAGTCAATTGGGATATATTAAATGCTTTCCATTCTTAAAGGATAACGCCATGATAGTCAGCCCAATTCCTCTGTATCATGTTATTATCCCGCGCAACTGCAGGGGGGGTTGATTTCCGCCCCCCTCAGGTTTTATCAGGAGTAGCGGCAATAACCGCGGCGTCTGCGGAGCTGCCGCAAATATAGTACACCTATATGGGTTTCCGCACAATTACACTCATCACTTTGCAAAAGTTTCGACATGAGGATCATATACTCAGGTCAGGTATTCACAAGTTTCCCACTCATGTCAAAGTGATCCTTCTTCACCTGCAAAAAAATGTTTGCGTATTCGTGGGCCAAAAGCCACAGTCCGTTATTTTCGAAGTTTTGAAACTTGCAGGATTCAATAAGAATATCAGTACCATACAATTCGTATATCTCGGATTTTTTCGTATCGGTGCCAAGGTCAGTCATTTTTCCTGAACCTCCCATTATATAGTGAAGGGGGAAATAAACAAAAATGCTTCCCTTTCAGAAACATGCATTGGATCAGGCTATTCTTTCAGAATCAAGCTATTTTAATCTTCATTCTAATGATCAAGGTGCAAATTGTTGCTTTTAGTGTATTTCTACAACAGGTCATCAATGAAGGTCATCTGAGTCACAAGCAAATGACTTGCTAAAGTAACTCTGTGATGTATTGTATGTAAAGAAGGATAGAGACGATATAGTTGACACACCAAATGTGTTCGTACTCGACTCGGCGTCACCTAGCGCCGTCTGTGGCCGACCAATAGCAACATGACGCTACGCTGGGTCACCAAATGACCTGACCTGAGCGTAATATTACTGCAAATTGCGACGTTCAGGATCACAGCGTATTACTACTGATTCTATCGAAAAGCAGCCAACCTCGAAATGTAGAGCAAACACGATGGCGGTCAAAAAAATTTCCTATCGTTACTTAGGTGACATGCTATTCCGTGATAGACTGTTTTTGCCCTAAAAGAACAGTATTTTTGACACTTTCATGACCTTCTGGAGCCTAAACCATTTGATCTAAGCGGTGTCATTTGTGAGGGACATACATGCGATTGGCAAGATTTCAAATAGGTCGTATCGGATTTGTCCTCTCTAATTGTTTGGCCGGTATCCTGAGCGTATAAGGTTAAGTTTAACTCGCCCGAGATAACGGGGGTGCATGAAACAAAGGGAGTACTTAAAGAGTGCCTTGTAAAAACCGGGAAAAATCTGAGCCAAATTTGAAGGTAGACCACTGGTGACCTCAATTGTGTAGAGCCTGATCCAAGAAAAAGACTGAAATACCTTTTTGGATAGAGCTTGCCTAGAAGCTATCACAATCCCGGTTTTCCGCTTGTTCCGCTAGAACGGCGTTTGCGCGTTAGTTTTTGGAGATTTTCTCACGGGGGGCGGAAATCAACGCCCCCCCTGCAAGTTCGTGTTCGACGCGAACCCCTGCAGTGCGCGGGTTATAGGCCATTCTCTGAAAGACCAAGGTGCAGTCTTTGTTCTGGTACTCTACTCGCAAGGGGTCAGCCGTATTATCCAATAGCGAGGTCACCCACACCAGTTCTTGTGTTCCTACAATCTCTCGCATCAAAATTTATATGATAGATACAGTAGTGAAAACAGCACCAATGTGTTTCTCATCGTCAAGACGCGTCATCCGCATGTGCACATGACCTTAAATTGGGGTCATCCACTTTGGAGCGCTCTGGGACCTGAGGCCAAGAAAGCTTTTAAGATTACTCGTAACAGTGGTAAAAATACATTTATTGGTCGAAAGGCGCCACTTGACGAGACAAACCACGAATGGCGAAAGCAGTTTTTTATCTTTATGAGGAAAAAAAGTTATTAAGGCAAATAAAAACATGTTTGCAAAAACAACCATTTTTTGACTTGTATGACTTTCAAGAGCCTATATATTCGAACCTAAGGTTACAATTTGAGGAACAAAAACGTGTAGTGGCAAATTTAAAGTGGCTATCAATTTAGCTTTTTCCGTTTGTTTCTACATAGCAAATGTATCCCGAGATACATGGGGGTTTCTGGAGCGAAGTCTAAAACTCGAAATTTTGGTCTTCGATGACCTCTAGGTGACGCATGAATTATTGACACGCTGATACAAAGTTGGTGCACCGAAATAGTTTCCAAATCCACATTTTGACGAGCTTTCGAATGGTGTTTTGGTTTATGTTCTAGGTCCATAAGGAGACCCAAGGAGTTTCTAGAAAGAGGGGGCGTCGAAACCCCCGCCCGTCCCCGAGGCCCGAGGAAGGTGGCGCCAAGCACCGGCGCGGGTTAATTTGTGGCATATAGTTATCTGAATTCTTAAGTTTAGCAATCGGCCGGCGAACGAAGGAGCCAAGCGACACAAACTTGGAGGAACGTGCGTGTTGACGTTACGTGTCGTAAGGCGGTCGTCTGGAATCACCAGGCGGGCGCTTCGCCGGCCAATCATTTGAAATAGTTTGAGTCGGGTTTCAATGTTCTCAATGGTATCTGATGCATCACTAAAATTGTGGAAGATAGCTTAAAGCTATGTGATGTTTAACAATCGGCCGGTAAGCGAAGAAGCTAAGCGATAGCCGATACAAACCGGCAGGGCCGTGCGTGTTGGCGTTACGTGCAGCGGGCCGGCCGGAATCACCGGGCAAGTTGATAACTTTGCCAGCTCATAATTGTAAACACAATGTAGTCAGATTGCCTTCATCAAAGGTATCTGATACATCGCTCAGCTAATGGCAGACCGACATTTTAAGTTTAATAATAGGCCGGTTAACACAGAAACCAAGGGGAAAAGCGGGAGGGACGCGTTAACCCTACGTAAGCGACCGGCCGGCCGATCACGTGACCCACGTCCACGTCACAGCGGGTGCGAGTCGTTGCGGCTAAATTACGCGTTGTCACCACTTTTTCGGCCGGAACGTTCAACCTGGATGATATACTTATATAGCCTTGCTTTAGCCTACGGTAGCAGGCTTCCTGTTGCTGCCGAGTGCTGACTGGATTGTAGAGTGTCCCGCGGAGCAGCTGCAGTGTAGTGCGGTACAGTCTACCTACAGAGCAGCAGTGTACAGAGCAGCAGTGTAGTGCGGTACAGTCTACCGCTCCCGCACCGCCTCTAGCTCTGACGAGTTTTAACGGAGACGTGGGATTTGATTTTGAAGGGCCCTGGCAATTCTCATTCGAGAAAAATAAAGACGGAAAAATACTTTGATATGGAGCATAATATCCTGAAGAGGCCTTCTGGGAGCATAATCTTCATAGGGATTAAGCGAAGCGTGAACGTTGTGCTGTTGTAGGACGCCTATTACCTATCAGGGGCGGAACCATTGGCATATATAGGTATATAGAGGTCCTATAGAGGTAAATGGGCGGAACTTTATTAAATCGGCCGGAGGCCCAAATGTTAATTTGATAGATTTTAACTCCATTCTTACCATTAAACGCCATAGGCCTAATGTTAACATTTAAAATCATTGGGGGGTTCGGGCCATCCCCAAAAGATATAAAGTTCCATCCCTGCTACCTTTACTAATGCAACAGGTTTGAATTACATACGAACGCCGAACCACTGGCGGATCCAGGGGGGCAGCAGGGGCTAAAGCCCACCATTCCAGGCCGGATAGGGGCGGCAATACAAATTAGTCCCCCCCCCATATCCACTGAAACTGGTGATCAAAAATGGGTACTGGCTGCGAAAAAAAAAACGTTTTGACGAAAAAATAACATATTTTTTTACCTCGTTCGTGTTTCTTCTATTTGCTCGTTCGTATTTACTCTATTTGTATTTGGTAGAAATTTGCTAGCAGTAGGAAGTAAGGAAAGTGGCACGTCTGGCGCTATTTTGATCTGGAGCGATTCACAACCAACGTAGCTTTTGCACGGTGGCAACTGGCGATACACTGGCGGATCCAGGGGGCGGCAGGGGCAAAGCCCCCCCCTTTCATGCTCGACAGGGGTGGCAATAAAAATTATCCCCTCCCTAAAAACACACACACACCAAAACGTAAGAAATCCTGTAATAAAAGTACAAACGCGGAATAATTTGGAAAACTAACAACCGAGTAAGAATTCCCCTACATTGCAACTAAAATAAAGCAAGTTTTCACAGTTAATGGTGCACAAATTACAGACCATTAGGAGGAAATGTCGCGAAGTAGCCGTCATGAGTCTGGCTACTAGTCACTAGTCATGAGTCTGGCTACTACCTTCTAGCCATTTGTAACGATAACGTACCGACGTTCATCTTATAGATATTTGAATAAGTACAATGGGATGATCATCAACATGGCAGTTATGTATTTTTTAATGTAAAAAGGCGAGACAAAAAGGAATGAGCTTTCACCGTTACGGCATCGTCAGATTATCTGACGGTGCCGTAACGTCATGCAATCTGACGATGCCGTAACGGTGAAAGCTCATTCCTTTTTGTCTCGCCTTTTTACATTAAAAAATACATAACTGCCATGTTAATGATCATCACATTGTACTTATTCACATTCATCATGGCACAAATAACCATCAAACACATTATATAGATATTTGAGTATATCAAACACGGCGAGAAATCGTATTTTGGGTAAAGGTAAGTTATGCATCTATAAATTTACACTAAATAAAATTTGATTTTTACACGACTGGACCCTACAGCGTCAAGGACCCGGAGGCCCACGGCGAAATTACCCCCTCCCCATATTGGGAGGCTGGATCCGCCAGTGCGCCGAACTACTGGCAAACGACCACACTATAGACCAAGTTGAATCAGGACGTATGACATATGTGTGGTTTGCATGTTGCACTTCACCATCCACCGTTGCATCCTAGCATTTGGAACAGTGTTGAGCGCCGGTACGGCAGGCAATAAACCTCTTCCGAATGGATTGCTGAAAGTGGTCGGAAAGAGCCTCATCACCAACCACCTCTAGCTCCTGACACTGGGCTGTCCCCATCCACCTGTACAATGTACGTACATATAATGAAAACCAAATACAATCACCCACCTCTATCCTGGATGGTACCCTGCTGACCTACTACCCACCTCTATCCTGGATGGTACCCTGCTGACTACTACCCACCTCTATCCTGGATGGTACCCTGCTGACCATCCTGGTACCAGGCCGGGTTGCGGCGGAACTCGTTGACGTCGGCCAGGATGTGTTCGCTGATGTTCTGGTCGAGCACGACCGAGTCGAGCGGACGGCGGCGCCGAGGGTGACCGAACTGGCGCCACTCGGAGCCGGCCGCCGTGTACATCAGCGTCTTGCCCTGGTTCTCACGCAGCGCCAGCTGACGCGCTGCCGGGTCACACCGGCACCGGTGACGTCACTGGGAGGCACACTGCATTGATGGGGTGTGTCGCGATGCAGATGACTTAAAACAGGTTAAGCTCAAGCCATTGAGTGAATGGAAAGGAAAGGGAAGGGATACATGGCTCAACGATTTGTATCGGGAAACTTAGCCACATTCGATACGCAAGTTTCTTAACACGATCGGGTATGGTATCGCAAGTAGGAAAGATGACTGACCAAAGCAGGAATGCAAGGTTTAAAGGGAAATATTGAATTTTTCCCACAAAAAAGGAGTTATTAGGTACTTGGTAATTCAATAGACGAGACCAAACTATATTGTAAATTGATCACATTTTGCATAACAACGTTCATACCGAAATATATTTCAAGTTAAAATTAATAAGCGTTCCACACTTTTTTAACGACTGGTAATCTCAAGTGCCTACTAGCCTAGGTAACGAACTTCGGTTCCCACGAAAATCCGGTATTGCTTTTTGACAAAATGGCAATACACTGTACAGCGTACATTCTGTATATTATGATTGTATGCCCATCTGTCCTTACAATCAACAAACATTAAATACAAAGGTGTCCAAATTTGCAGTTAACTTATGCCACTAACGACGGCTTAGTTAGTGGCTGCAATCCTCAATTTGCGAAAACAAATTGAGTCGTCAGGGACTGTCCCACCTTAACATTATATTTGAGTTGAGATAACCATTTTCCGTGCTTGACATTGCAATTATGTATGGTATAAGTTAAAACAACCACCGAGGTCGAATCACAAATAAATTTGAGTTTGATTTTGACATTCTCCAACAAAGAACCCTATAGTTGTTATTAGGCATGTAGGGTTCTTAATCGATGTTCGTCATCTCTCTTTACCCAAATTTTGTGAAAGTCGACTTGTTTTACATTTGGCTGTACATAAGCCATACACTAGTCATACATTATAGCTAGCGTGAAGTTTTCTCTATCCAAAAAAAATCCTATTCATATGACGTCATCAGACCCAAAATATTAAAACGTATTTATGAATTAAGCACTGTTAGTGAAGAAACAAATGTCATATCGTCGTTCGGCAGGCAATTATTTAATATTTAGCACCCACATGCGGCGTACAAATTTGAGAACTTTGAAAAGTGGACAGTTCCCTTTAAAGGAATAGTTCACCCTTCAAACATGGGTTTTGAACTGAATACTGTTTGTAGCCCGTGTTGAAAAAATTCCTACTGCAAGTTTTCTGGGCTTGAAAGGGCTCTCCAGCCGAATATATTAATTGTCGAAGGATTGGGGCTCACACGCCTGGGCAGAGGCTGTTAAAGTTAATCTTACGCGTATACATTCGAAATCTGATGCGCTGAGCCGCGGTCTGGACGTTGCGGAGAGTACGCATATAGTTTTGATGAAATAAATAATTTACGTCCTTCTGTTCTGAATCGGCGCGATGCATGGCTATTTTTAACATTATGAAAAGAAGTTGCATTTTAAAATATAATAAAATTGTGTTTGAAAAAAACAATCCAAGTTGAACTATTTCCTTTAATAGTCAATTTATTTTCAACAACATTAAATCGGAGGTTCATTTATGCACCCAACGGCGACCTATTTAGTGTCGGCGGTTTGTTTCAGGGACATTGTCCAACGTTGCACATATTTTAAAGGGAATGTTTCACATTAACATAAGATTTGAGTTGAGATGGCCAAGTTGTTGGATTTCCATTGAAATTAAGTATTGATATAAGTAAAACACCCACAGAGGTCTTAATTCGAAAGTAAAAATTTTGAAGTTTGGTTTTGACATCTGCAAAAAATAAGGCCCTAGATGGTATTAGGGTTAGCCTCTTTAAGCCGATGTCGTCATCCCTTTTATCAAATGTTGATGAAAGTAGACTTGTTTTACATTTGGCTATTTACATTAGCCATACCACTTAGTCATACATTATATGCAAGCGTGAGGTTTTTTATATCCAAAAATTCCTTTCATATGGACGTCATCAGCCCAAATATAAAACTTAGTTTTCATGAAATGAGCACTGTGTTGAGAAAACAAATGTCAGAATCGTGTTCGCAAGGCACATTTACTTCATATTTTGCACCACAAGCGGCGTACATTGGACAACTTTCAGAGAAGTGAAACATTCCCTAGAAAAGCGCCAGATATGTCGTGCTTCCAATAGTGAAAGGAAAACACTGATCATGAACCCCGAAAAAGTATATGTACTTTTTTTTTCTCCAAACTTCAAACTTTGAACTAGTGCATAATTATATTTCATTCTTAATTTTAGATCACGTCTTTTTATACCACAACGGTAGCCTAATAAATTGTTGCTTAAAAATCAAAAGATCTATATTTCCTTTTTTAACAACGAACGCAGTTAGCCTAAACTCAAACGTCAGCGGCATTGACGGCATTGCCTGGGGTCTGATCTGAACACCATTTTGCTGGGGGGGGGGGGGCGTTATTAACGCCCCGATTTATCTCGAACCAATGATCGCAACGAGTACGCACAAGGCGGCATTCGAAGCGCTCATGAGACGAAACCTAACACACGCATCGAAAATCTCAAATTGAGGTACGTCAGGTCGATGGTCAGGTCAAAGCTCAAATATCAAACGTATTTTGTTTATGGCACATACTTTCCATTTCAAAGCCTTCGGATTGCGACCATGATCACCCCAAAGTTGCTCTTTAAACGTATGATTAAAGTCCGTTGCTATGATTCGAAAGTGAGATTATTGCAAGATCCAAAAGGTGAAGGTCAGGTCACAAAAGGTCACTATACACAAATATATACGAAAGCCATGCCAACACATGTTTTTATGGATCATTTTACACATGGGAAAGCGATAGTGTTTCTCATTTGACCACCATATTTCGATGGGAATTATGAAGTAAAAAAGTCAGCTAAGGTAAATAAAAGTATTTTTTTTATGATTAATATAAACCAAAATAGACTTGTTTCTAAACCAGTTTAGTCTCAGAACTATAGTTCTTTCATTTCATTACTTTGTCTGTATCTTGTCAATAAAAGCAAAAAAACTCATTTTCAAAATATGACGTCATTAGTTACCAGCACTTTAAATTCAGTCAAAAATGATGATATCATTTGAAAATTTGGTAAGGTAGTTGTTTGCATATAGTTCTCTGACATATCTTCCAGTTTTTCAATATCTCCGAAAATTTGATTTTTTAGTCATTTCAAAAATACTTTTTTGAAATCCTGGGGGTCAAAAATAAAATAAAAATCATCCGAAATTTCCATCTTGTATCCCTTGTCATATGCAATCTTGAACTGATTTTGGATAACGTTTTTTTCTAATTATATTGCCTTTGTACGGTCTGTTAAAGGTTAGTTGATTTATGTGTAAAAACCATGTGTAGTGACGTGACAAAATTCGCTATATCTAAATAATATTCACGAAATTGCTTCATTTTGGCACAGAGGAAGTTAAATTGATATAGGATAAAGTACCCGAAGTTTCACGTTGATAGCGCTAATCGTTTTGTAGTTATATCCAAAAAACGACAGGGGGCGTTAACCCGTGCCCCACTGGGGGGGTTGAACACCCCCCTCATGTTTTATCGAGATAACGAAAAAACGGCGGCGCGTAGCGCCGCAAAATTTGGCATAACTAATCACTGATTCTTTCCGCACATTTTGCGAAAATTCAAGTTTCGTGTCGGGTAGTCAGGTCACCAGGGTCAGGTCAAGTGACCCTACCTGTAACAAAACGTTTGCGGTCGTATGCCATTTAGAACAACAGTTTCTAAGGGGTCGATATCCAACTTTTAGGATTTGCAATTAAGTCATTAGAATACCTCTACAAAATTGGTTATCTCGGATTTTTTGTATCGGTGACCTAAGTTCGAGGTCAATTTTGCGATTCTCCCCAGTTATAAGTCAATGGAGAAATATTCAAATGGCTTCTTTGTCGACGAATATCAGTCCATTTCTTCTTGAATGATGTATCGATGAGAATAATGTGATTGATTCAAGTGCAGGTTTTTTGCTCAGGGAACCTTACGGGGTCAATCTGAGGTCATCCGAGGTCACCAACACCTTTTTCGCAATAACTTATTGGCCATAATGCAGATAAATAGTGCAACTTACACCAATGTGTTGTCTCGTCAGACACATCTACTGATATGAACATTACCTACTTGGCGTCACCACTGACCTTGACCTAAGCGTATTTTTTAATGTTGACCTGACATGACAAAATTTGACATATTTAAAAGCCCGCCTTGACGAGACAAAACACGATGGCGTAAACAGTATTTCGTTATCTTTGTTAGGTGAAGAAGTTATTCGCGAAAATATTTTTTGCCAAAATCAGCATTTTTTACTTTAATGACCTCTAGAGCCTAAACTATTAACCTGAGGTCAATTTTGAGGACCTGGGTGCGATCGCAAATTTCAATGGTTAGCGATTGTGTTTTGAACGTTTGTTTCTAGATAGCATAGTTTCCGAGATATTTTGAGGTTTCTGGAGCAATGTCCTAAAACTGAAAAATTTGACCTTCGATGACCTCTGGTGACCTGAGTTTTGACGAGAGCAAAAAAGTATGAAATAGTTTCGAAATGATTTTCGATAACGGTTTGAACAGTCTTTTTTTGCTCTAAGTGCCATAGGAGCCGAGTTAGACGGGGAGGGGGTGTTCAAACCCCCCCCCCCCAGTCGGGCGAAGGAAATGTAGAGGCCCAGTGGGGCGCGGGTTAACCCCCAGTCAATGTCGGGTTAACTATTGATGCCAACGACGCCACAATTTCGCCTCAAAGGGAAATAATTATTCTCAAAGCGGGTCATACATGTACCTGAACCTGATTCGTCCCTCCTCTCAGCCTCGTCATCGATCTTGTATTCAGCATACTTAGTCAAAGGAGTCGGAACATAATAACCTTCCGACTTAACCTATTAGGTCACACTGAAACGGTTCAGCGTTACACCAGTCATCAGGTGTGCTTATTATATTTACCTTCTTCAAGCATGTCAAAGTAGAGCTGTTTGTTCTTGCCAAGCGCAGTCAAGGTCACAGTTTCCCACGGCACACCCATTTGGAAATCTGTGGTATGTTGCTCCCGGTTTCTTTCCACACGAATCCAATTTCTTTTGTACCTGTACAATGTCATACAATCGTCAATAAGCTGTGTTTAAGAACAAACAAGCGTTAATAACACATATTGAACAGTTAGATGATGCAAGACAAATTTACAAAACGTCACTTAATAACCGTAACTAAACTCAAGACTGCACACTTTTTACTTGGGACGCAAACTGCCAGGAGGTCATGATGCGTAAATGAGAGAAAAAAAACGACTTACAATGTTTCCGAAACGGTAAAATACCATCCTGTGAAGTTTTCGCAAAAAGTTTTATAAAAAATATGAGAAAACGACGCGCTCATGTCTAATTCATAACTGGTAGTACTCGGGTTACAAAATTAAAATGTTTTACTTCCTTCTTTTTGCCACAGGTCAGTGAAGAAGAAGAAAAAAACTTCTTTAAGAGTGACGCGACATACAACAGTACGAAAATGTATCAGAGCAAGCCGCAAGGCGATCTCAGTAATACAAAATAGGTACGTCTTTTAAGCGTAGAAAACCGTTCAGACACAAATCGAAAGAGCAATGATATTTATTGTATGCGTTATTTCAGGTTGCTTTGGCTTACCATGCTAAAATATGAACAGTACGCAATACCGTTACGTAGAAATTCAATCGTAATACAGCGACTGGTTTAGGATAGCAAATTGCAATTACATATTTTAACAAAAATAAGGTTAACGTTTTGACGTAGCCCGACGCTAGATGGCACCAGATGATTGGTTTTCAACGGAAAGGGTTTAGGGTATAGTTACTCCTTTCAGACACGGATTAAGGATTTCGGTCGGGAGGGGAATGAGGGGGGGCAGTGTACTACGTTCACATTGCAAAAGTTGCTGAGCGGGACACGGGAGGAAGAGCATCAGCGAATTGTTGCGCGGGGGAGGCGTCAGCGAAAGCTTGTTGAACAGGGGAGAGGTAACAAATAATCAGTACAACTGAACACTGATTTCTGGTTGACTGTCAGGGAAAATTGGGGAGATTATCCCCCCCCCCCAAAGGGGACACGTCACTGTCCCCCGTGGCGGGGCCCCTGGGGGCGTAGTAGAGTAACCGACCTTTCCCGCCCCACCAAGTGCAACAGGATGTTTTTAAATGGAGTGTGTCAACTTGGGATGTCAAACATATTTGTAATACGGTATGAAGCTATTGGTTTGATTGTTGGATATCATGAAATTCACATCTGGAGCCCCTTTAGTTGACTTTTTTATCTCCGATATTGCTAAAATGATCGCCACTATAATCAGAGGAAACAGATGTTTAAAATGGCGCACCTAAGACAATACAACTAGTGAGACGTCTTAACTCGTGCGGCGTAGGGGGTATACATTACCCCTCCCGGATTTTCTCAATAAGCTGAAAACTATAACAGATAACGACGTCAAGTTTTGGGTACCTTATGCGGCATCCATTTAACGTATTGGTAGAAAATTTCATCAAAAATGAATCAGCACTTTGGGAGATAATGACGTTTTGATGACGTCATGTCATGCCATTTTGGGTGAAAAAACGATAAATGTTTGATGCATCGTAAAAAATACAGCTTAAAAACAAATTGTCAACATAAACCTGAAAAAGGAAGGAAATTAAATTGTCTACAAAATGACAATCTCGGATTTCCATTTGTGTTTTGTTTTTGACCCTATAAAATCAAAAAAACTTTTTTTTCGGAAATTCCTCACATTTTTTTTTTCTTCAAGGTTATCAAAAAACCGGAATAGATATGAGAGAACCAGGTGTAAGAAATACCCAAACCAAATTTCAAAGTAATATCTTTATTTGTCAGTGACTGATTGTTCCCCAAGCATGCATAAGTAGCTAATGACGACATTTTTCCAAATATAATTTGTTTATTTTTTGACCTGATACAGATATATAAATGTCATTGCTGTATTTATCAGACAAAACTGGTCAATAAACATGCCTTGTTTATTCATATTAGTCAGTTTCCAGTTTTGACCTTAGATGACCTGACCTTGACCTTTATGGGGTCAAGTTGTAAAAATGGCTGCTGCTATCGAATTGTACGTGTAAAATAACCTCTATAACACGTGTCACAAGACTTTCGTTGACCTCTTGGTAACAGTGACCCTTTGTGACCTGACTGACCTTGACCTTTGCATACAATTTCACTTTTACTTAATGCAGGAGATGCATTACATCTTTGATAACTTTATGTGCGTTGACAGTCTAAATCAAAGGTTTTGAATTGAAAGTATGAACCATTAACTCAAATAACTCGATTTTTACATATGACCTGAGTCCTGACCGTGACCTTACTTTGACCTAACTAGAAAAATATCGGGTATTCATTCGATTCGTTTCATTGAGAGCTTACGATCGCAGCCTTGCGCGTCTCGCTGCGGTTATTGGTTCGGAAGATACGAGGGGGTAAAATTTACCCCCTACGCCGCACGTTCGGCTGGAGACCCCTACGCCGCGCGGGTTAATCGGCGAAGGACGAGCGAGCCCGAGCGAGCACGATCCATGCTGACCCCCTCACGTGAGACGACAAATGTCAATATCATAATTGATTGAATGGGTCTATCAGATGGCGAAGACAGCTTGTCAATCGGATGCGTGATAACAAAGATATAAGCTTCTGAAAAGAGTTACGGTCGGGTCGGGTCAGCCGCTTATATGTGATAAAAATCCCGTATTCAGCGAGGACTTGCTCGCTTCGCGCTCGCTCGTAGTCGTGATTAAGGTAACATCATGCAAGATAAAGATACAAGTTTTGCATAGCATGTTTTTGCCACTCTGCAATTTATTATGTGCAAGTTCGTAGCTCTAAATTGATATATTCGTCGAAAACATGGCCACCAAGCGTTGCGAGCAGGGGGCAGACAGTACTGTTCGGTTGCTGCTATCAGTGCACACGAGCTGTTTTGTCGAATTGCTATTGACCGGCACTAAAGATAGAAATTTGGATCCATATTTCGATATTAACAATGTTTCTAGTAGTGGCAAGCCTTCTGGAGTCTACCTTAAACTTTTGTGATTCCATTACGTTCCTGGAGTCTTTGGAATATTTCAGCAACTCGGGTGAATCTAGATAAATTAATTAATGGTTTAATTCCGAAAAATATGTTCTATAGAGCAGTGTCAGCAACCCCAAATGAGCAATTTGCCAGTACACACCTCCCTTTAAAATAAATAGTTCACCTTCAACATGGGTTTTGAACTGAGATAGCAGTTTTGTAGCCCGTGCTGAAAAACCACTAACTGCAAGTTTTCTGGGCTGAATGGGCTCTCCAGCCGAATATATTTGACTTTTTGTCGAAGGAATAGATCGGGGCTGCCGGTGAAATCAACGTAAGATCTCAGTGCCAAGCAGGAAATGTGGAGCCCCTAGCGGCGGTAGGCCAGTTGTTATGTACGAGCGCCGAGCTGTAATCTCGTGATGCCCGAGCCATCAACTTCGAAGTGCGCTTGCAGTCTGTCTCTGATTCCATTTGTAAGACGATGTTCCTGTGGGTCTGCTCCAGCGGTTACCACTAACGGATATGTGTCATAGTACGAGTTTACATCCATCTCCATACGTTGCTCCGTCCTTCTGTCTGCTTACCGCTGAAATGCGTGCGCGATCCGTGATTCAGCTGGTCCTTTTTGTCAAACTACAGTGACCAGTCGACTGCTGTATTCTCATACAACTGTTAACTCAACGATCCTAGCTTGACAACGGAAAAATTGTATCAATGTTCTCCATGTTTGATCACCCTACGTGGTTCGCTTTACCACAGCGCACTACGTGTTCCAACTACTCTCGATCTCTCACTATACGGTCAGACGGATGAACGAGCTTTCTGGATGAGATGATTTGCGAGGGTGGGGTGCGCTCTATGAGGACTGCATCAATGCCGATCCGACTCCGCTTATTTACATCAGTTCCTTCCGATGCAGCGCGGAGGTGTTATATATGCTCGCAACTCGATGCGACCCGCATTTAACTACTAGTCGCCTGCAGAGATATCTATCGTGGGCCACCTACAAGTCGGCTGATCTCGGTCTCGTGGTATTTCTAACCATGGCGTACTCACAGCGACACTGAGTTGCGAGTGGTCAGCGACAGAAAATATATTCCACAAACGTCATGCCCATTGTGCCCGCCAAGCGCGCCCGTAAGGCGCGCTTGGCGGGCGCAACCTGGGGCGTGATCGGCAAATTACTATTAGAGTTAGGCGTTAGGCGTTAGAGATAGGCGTGATCGGCAAATTAGTATTAGGCAAATTAGAGCGAATTAGTCGGTATTACGACGAATTAGCTGGTATCACGAATAATTAGTCGGTATCACCGAATTTTGCGTTCGGCAACACGATGAATCAGCGAATGAGCTAATTCGCCCGACGAATTCGCTCTGTGGAGCGATAATTTTCGAAGCAGTCGTCGGGAGGGCGAATTTGTTTTGCAGTGTTTTTCAAACATTAGGAATGGAAGATATGACTTGTCTGGTCTCTAACAGTGAATATAATTTCTGAAAAAAGTGTTTTAGGTATTTATATTTCTGATAACGTGTAAAATAACCACACAAGCTAAGCTATGGGCAGCAGTGACAAATCCGGCGGATAATTTCGTTGTTGCCGAACGCACGAGACAGCTAATTCGTCGGAGAGCGAATTTGCTGGATTCGTCGGAGAGCAAATTCGCTCTGTTGGCGATTACGCCCCTGGTAGCGACCCGAGGCTGGGGGGGGGGGGCATCCTATCGTCCCCCGAAATCCGCGCCTGCCTTATGATGGACAGAATGACTCGTTACCTCTTCATCGCGCAGACTACAGCTCTCGGCTTCGAGCTATGCGGTACAGCATAAATTCAGGCGTGTACCACTAGTGCCATCTAGGGACAGGAATATAAGACGACATTGTGCTGTTGCTCTTCCCACTTCCCAGTGTCTTACGATGTGTACAATGTAGCAAAAAGCTGAGCATCACTTGCAATTAGTTGATTGTCATGCTCCTTGCAAACTATAGTGACAGCGAAACAAAGCCTGGGATTAATGGATGTATTGTACATTGTGCATCATCATCAAACGAATCAGCTATAATTTCTTACGTAGTTGCTCAATCACCATTACCCCGACCCGCTAACTGTGTGCATAGTGCCCTGCCCCCGAATGCCCCCGATCGAAGGCGTCATTATCCCAAGAAGGGTAATTAACTCTTTCACAATCATTGCGCTATATCAATGATGGTAGACCCGTCCGCATATCTACATTTTTTTATTTATTTTTTGGTCAACAACTTGAGACGCAATTCAATATAGTGGTAGAGACCTATACTTTGTTCTGATATATTTGTGATCTTGTTGCAGATTTGCCCAACATTCAATAAATATGAAATGTGCAATGTGCATCCTGCCTAGTTATGTTGGGCATATGCACAGGCGGTGGAACAGGGGAGGGGGCCCATGCCAAAGTTCCCTCTTAAATTTGGTTTGAGTAAGGCAGGTATATGATTTGGTCTAATGATCACATTTGTGAAACACATTTGTTTCAATGTCGTGATATTACGAAGCGTGATAATGTTCTGTGCGACAAATATAAATGTAGCAAAATCGTAGAACTATAAGTTTTAGAGCAAATTTGCAAACGGAAAACAGTCAAAAGAGTAAATGACTAAGATTTTGGGCAAAAATATTGGGTTTTACAATTTAAAATGCCAAAAACTTATGTAAAAAACTCTTTCAACATCAATATTTTTCATTGTTATCCAAAAGGCAATATCATAAACATATTAAACTATATATATATATAACATATATATATAATATATATATATATATATCAGACATGTGCCTGAATCCAGGATCCAGCTGAGATCTGGATCTTTGTGTCCTGAGTCTCAGATGGATCCTGGATCTGGGGCACAGGACACAGAGATCCAGATCCTAGCTGGATCCAGGATACAGGCACATGTCTGGTACACACACACATATATATATATACTGATAAACTCAGTGCAAAGAGACAATAGGTTTTTACACTATTGGACAAGTAGTACATCAATATTTTCCACATCACAAATAACAACAAGTCATGTGTTAAGACATGTCTGACAACTGCCATTATAGTTGTCCACCCTATGTCAATGTCATGCAAAAACTCCAACACCGCAACAGGTAGGGCAAAAGTCTGATCTCAGAACACATCTGAATTACTTTTTTCATGCTACAGGAATGCAGATAATACTGACACATTGTTCACATTCTGAAAGCATGAGAAGTCTGAGGATAGGACGTGTCTGGGGTTACAGCAGTTCACCCTAGTGCTTGTACTTACCTCATGATGTGTACACCAACACTTGGAATGAAGTCATAATTTGTGCTGACTTTTCCACTATCATGCTGCTTATAAGTTGTTTCAACACTTAAATGCTGAGTTTTTTTTGCGCCTTTCTTTGTAATCCATTGAAGGAGCCATTGGTAGCTCTTGTCTTTGCATGGTACTTCTAATGTCATCATGTAATGCCTTCTGAACAGAATCATACCAGCTTGTGAACCTTTCCTCAAGATTGCAGCTCCTGCTCCAACACCGAATAATCCAAATCCAGCTCCAAAATATGGATTATCGGAGAGAGATGATAAGAGGGTAGAAAAAGGCATTGCTGTGGAATTATATAATAACAGACTAGAAAACGTATAGAACTGTCTCCTTCCTAATACGCAAATGTAAAACAACACCACCAGGCCATATCAGTATGCACTGTAATCACGGTAGATACTAGATATGACTAATAATTAATTTCGGAAATATCACGCAATATTCCTGGGCGAACGGCGGTGACGGAGCATTATCATTATGCTTTAGAATTTGTATGTACCGTGGCTTTAGCCCATAACCGGTTGATGAGTGTAAATGTAACAGATGCGCTGTTTTTGACTACATTACATAATTTTTAATCCAGACGCCTATCCGCCACCTCTGGTGAGAAATGGGCAGTATAGCGACTTTTCCCCGGAGCGCAGGGGACTTTCCCTCAGAATTTTCCAGACGTGTACCGGTCGCATGCCTGTGACTCTCACCTCTGTCATGTCAAAGATATGTGAATCGTTGGTTCGTGACAGGATAATGGAGCACATGATTGCCACCCAAAGCTTAGTCCAGCCCAGCATGGCTTCAGGCCTAAACGTTCTCGTGTGGGTCAAATATTGATGTGTTGGAAGTTGGCACTGACAGATGAAAAGGGTGCCTGTTGACATAACATATTCTGGATTTTCAATTGGCGTTTGATGCCGTTCCCCCACCGCAGATTGCTCCAAGAGTTGAAATGATATTGAAATAAGGGGAAAGTTCTGTCCTGGGTGAAGCGATTCCTTGTAAGGAAGAAAGACAGAGAGTTGTAGGTTGAATGGAACCAAGTCTGACTGGGCCCCAGTTTTGAGTAATATTCCTCAGAGAACCGTGCTTGGCCCGACACTTTTTCTCTTTTACGTAAATGACCTGCCCACCTGTGTTGAAAGTAGAACTGTGTTATTTTCGGATGACACAAAGATGTACACAGTTGCAAAATCTCAGGTAGAACGGGACCAGCTGCAACGCGACCTAGATAATCTCGGTTCATGGTCAGAAAAATGGGAACTCCATTTAAACGTACAAAGTGCAAGTCGTTACACCTTGTCCCGGTAAACCCTCGGCAAGTGTACACAATCAAGAGCATCTTCTGGAAGCAGGAGACTATCATGGGTGCCCGGAACCCCAAGCCCAGCCAGCCGAAACCCATGAACACCAGCCCGACCCAGGACCAGACCCATTCAAAATCATAATATTGATAACCATTTGCCCATTGGGGCCTTCAGATAAGGGCAGATAATTGGATCAGATTAGGATCAGACATGATTTTAAAAAATCGTACTGCCCTATTTACTTACCCGATTTTGTTGCTTGTCATCATATATGCCAAGTATATTGTTGAAGTGTCCCGTATATCATTAAAAAAACATATTTACTTGTTAACATCTGCGTTGTCAAGTAAAAAAAGAACGCTTGCGACATTCGTTCAAAAATTGTCATACCAGTGCCCGCCAGAACCCATTGAAAAGTCAAAAATGGATACCCAACCCAGGCAAATTCGGGAAAGAATTTGAGTGACGGCACCCATGGGGGTGCACCCCAGCCCATATAGTCCTGTCTGCTGGAGCAAAGTAAATTATGAAAAAGACCTAGGAATCTACATAGACGACTATCTCAAATTCAGAAAGCATGCAGCTGAGGCCGTGTCAAGAGCCAACCGTGTTCTGGGGACGATTCGACGCACTTTTGAAAACCTTGACCAACAAACATTGCCCTTGTTATTCAAGACTCTAGTGAGACTCAAAGGCGCAACCAAGGAGGGGGCACACGGGCCCGTGCCCCTCCCTTACGAAATGTGGGGCCCCTCTGAGGCGGCCCCGTGGGGCTCCCTCTGAGGAGTACCCGTAGGGCCCCCTCTGAGGCGGCCCCGTGGGGCCCCTCTGAGGCGGCCCCGTGAGGGCCTCTCTGAGGCGGCCCTGAGGGGCCCCTCTGAAGCGGCCTCGTTGCGCCCCTTTTAGGTGGCCTCGTGGGGCCCCTCTGAGGCAGGCGCGTATAGACAGGATTTCGCCCGGGGCNACCTAAGACGTGCTGGTGACCATTATTTTTCCAAATTCAAAAACATAAATAAAATATTTAGAGAAATAACCTATATCCATTTTTTGTACTATAGAAGACTTATATACTTAAGTCAATCCAGGAAAGGAAAAAACTTCAGAATTTTAAACTGCCATATGATAAAAAAACGTCATTTTACTTAAAATATAATTGTAAAATTTCAAAAATTAGAATTTCCGAAAAAAATGTATATCATATTAATATATGGATTATGATGATTCTTATGATGTATAGGTTTATAAGATTCCCACAAATTAGATGAGAGATATCGCCCGCTGAAAATTAAAAGTTTGAGCGAAGTCAAATAAAGCCTGAGCCTGAGGCTATAGCTCGAAAACCATTTGACAGACGAGACTGAAAATTTCAAAGCTTAACTCTCGCCCGGGTAGGGGAGGAGTGGATGCCACCCCTCCCCCTAGTTTTTTCCCAAATAACGCACGTAGTTAATTTGACACATACTCTGAAAATTTCGAACTTCCAACTTTCATGACCTTTTTTCATGAACTTTCATGAAAAATGGGAACTGCAAAGTGCAAGTCATTACACCTTGGTCCCGGTAACCCTCGGCAAGTGTACACAATCAAGAGCATCCCTCTGGAGCAAGTAAATGTCGAAAAAACCTAGAATCCTACATAGACGACCTATTCTCAAAATTCAGAAGCAGGCGGGCTGAGGCGTGTCAAAAGCAAAACCGTGTTTTGGGGACTATTCGACGGCAAACGTTTCAAAACCTTGACCATCAAAACATTGCCCATTGTTATTTAAGACTCTGGTGAGACCCCTGTTAGAGTACGGGAATGCTGTATGGGGGCCACACAATAAGGCAGACCAGCTGACTGTCGAGCGAGTCCAGCGGCGTGCCACAAGGCTGGTTACTTCAATTCGTCACCTCCCGTATGCTGAACGCCTGGAAGCTTTACGACTGCCATCACTGCAGTATCGGAGACGACGGGGCGATGTCATTCTAGTTTACCAGATAATGTGCGGCATCTTTGGACCTGCCCTTATGATACTTTATTCCAGCAACCAAGGTTCAAAACCAACTAGAGGACACCTCAAGAAAAGATGCCAAAGCCTCATGCAACAAGTAAGAGTCCGAAAAAATAACTGGAGGAGCATAAGAACAGTCAATGACTGGAATTCCGCTACCTGAGAATGTATGTCACTCCTGGCAGATACCCTAAATCAATTCAAAGACAGATTGGATAAGTACTGGAGTCAAGAAACACACTACAACACCCTAAAGCGGCGGCTGTATGCGACCATGCATATTGCTAGGTTGGCAACCGCGACTATTGACAACATGGCATAAAACTGAATACGAGAACAGAATAGAGCGGGCAAGACAGGCGCTTGCGCCAATCTTCTTAGAAGTCCCGTTTACATCAGGTATCAGGTAGGTATCAGGTATGACCTGTGACTTATGACCTGCCTCTAAGGTCATGTCAGGCGAAACTGGCGTCCCGTATCGATCCTTGTTACATGTGCAGTTTCCGAGTGTTTGACGTTCAGGAGCAAATGCAAAGGTGTTGTCAGGTGACAAGGTGTGTCTTCTGCTGAGATTGTGACCTCGACTGACCTTTTCTAAGGTCAACCGAGGTCACTGACCTCCGATGACCTCAGATGACTTTTTTGGTTTCTGGCCGCTCTAAGGACAGTTTTTGATGCTGATTTCAGATCTTGGAGACATTTGACATAATTATATGTTTCACTGGGGTCATGCGCTTTCAAAGGTCAACCGAGATCACTGACCTCGGGTGACCTGACATGAATTTTTTGGAATTTGGCAGATTTAGGTCATTTGGTGATGCTGATTTCGAATTTGGCATGTATTAAGCATACTAAGATGTTCCTTTACTTTTTTGGCTCGATCAGTATTCAATTTTCACATATTTACGATTTGTGACATTTTGGTCTTTGACATGACCTCAGAGGTCACCTATTGACCCAGCACCTTAAAATCATATGTGATTGGCTTCCTCTCGTCACAAGCAACACGCTCGTGTTTAAATCGAAGCTCTAGCTCAATTAGGGGCGAAACGCCAAGGGGGGTCGTACCCCTGGACACAGTGAATTTGCCCTACCTGGGCGAGAGTCAAATCTACGGCTCAGATAGCCCTTATAACACAGTTACATCGAAATCTGGGGTGTAGGGTGTAATTTTGAGATTTTTTGGTCGATCTGTCATGGAATGAAATGAACAATATGTGGAATGAAATGAATAGAAATAATGATTTAATCCCTATCAGAACATAGGAAATCTAGCAGTAGGTAACATGGGAAACACAAGTACCAATGAATGGGTGAAGAAAATTATTGAATCAAAATTAATGAAACAGCTTTGCAGGCTTTGCATGCCAATATTCCAGAATCAAGATCCAATGGCTCTCTAAAGAACTTTTAAAACACCAAACTTATTAAGATTGTCTTGAAGCAAATGAGCTCTCAGTCTCACCTTAGTGTCAGCATCTGAGATGGGGCCATTCTCCTCTTCAAATTCTTTAATAAGGCTATCTAGGTTGTACTTCCTCTTGTAATTGGTAAAGAACATCCTAATGTGCTGCTCTGTCTTTGTGCTTATCACCTCAGCTATGCTCTTGAAGTTTTTGCCATACTTCCTGACACCCTGCACTGCCAGCAGGAGTTCATCATTGGTCCAGCGAGCATTGATCTTCCCGGATGAATCAGCAGGCCTGTATGGAGTGACATTGAGCCATGATTTCCTCTTCAGCATGCTGATTGTCTGCTTGTTGTTCTGGATATGCCGCTTCAGCCCGGTGATCTCTTGCTCCATTGAGTGGACGATGGAGTCACCCCCATCTGGTTTGGCACACTGCATCAGGTCCTCATGGTTCACATGCATCCCTTTTGGAAGCTGTGACTTTTTCCTGGTCATTGAATGAGGCCTGTCCCTTTTCTCTCCCTTGATGGGACCAATTGTTGGCCTAAGTGCTCCGTTTTTCTTGAAGTAGTTGTAGCACGTATTGCACATCAGTCCCTTTTGGGTGTTGTTTGTGATGAGACATGCAATGCCACAGTTTGAGCACTGACTTTTGCCACCATTGTCTGTCTCACTGGAATCCTTGTTTTCATCATCACTCTCACTGCTCTGGTCCGATAACTGGTAGTTTCCATCCTCACGTTGAGCAGCAAGCTTCCTCGCCTGCTTATCCATCAGTGATGCCCTTGACCTGGACTTTTTCCAAGAGTAATAGTAGGTTACTAGAGAATGGATGCTTTTGTCAGGAAGCATTTGATGGATTTTGTGGAAGTTCTTGCCATGGAATGAGAATGCCTGCTCAAATAACACTTTGTCCTCCACAGTCCACTCTTCAGGATGTGGTGTATAGTTTGGAAGATCTGCCATGGCCTTCTCAAAATTGTAGTTATGCCAGAATAGCATTCCTAATGCCTGTTCACATGTGTAGTTATATTTCTCCTTTGACTTCTTCAGATATCTTTCAAGCATATCTTCTGATGCTTTTGAGCTGGGTGCCCACATCAGCAGCCCTCTTTCAGTGCATTTTTCTGGCTTTCTCTGATTTGAGGGCAGTAATTCTGGCACTCTAGCCTGATAATCATGGCCCACTTTAATCTTGCCCTCACTTTCAGACTCTTTTTCTATGTCACTTGCACCACTAATGCTCTCAGGGGACTCATAATCGACAGGGGTTGATACCCTCGAACGGACACCGTTTTCGGTTGGCTTGTCAGCCATAACCATACTTGAAAGAAGCCACTTCAACTTGAAGATACAGCTATTTCTAAAAACTTAAAATTTAATTAAGTATGTATCAGACCGCCAGCATTCACAGTTCACACCCGAGTATTTAAACGCTACACTAACGAAATAAGGATTTTAAAATTGAAAGACCTCACAAGCGGAACTAAAAATCCGCGGAGAAGGAATAACTAGTGACGTCATGGATTTTAAGCATTAAATAGCGGAAGTTTTTAAAAAGGGACACAATCTGAAACAACAACAATAAATGGGGCGACGAAAAGATATTATTTTTGGGGATATCTAGAAACATCCGGACACCTTTTCTCTGAAGACTGTATCATGCAATTCTTGAAAACTGTTTTGAGGTCTAATAGATGAATGGAACAGAAGCACAGAAGCAATGTTTTAAACCAATCATGATTAGAAGTTGCTCTGACGTCATTGGACTTTGCTGATGTTCATCTAAAAAAGAAGACAAATGTCTATCGATAGTCACTTTTATAGAGTAAATTGCGTGAATACAATTTTATAATCGATGTGTTCTTGTAACAAAAGTAGTAGAATACTGTATATTCCAAGCTCACCATTTGCTAATTCTAAACTTAGGCAGTACTCGTTTTGAAATTAACATAAATATCCTTTGCTCTCTGTTTATACTGCTGTTGAGCATCGATATTCAGGAAAAAATAATGACTTAAAAGATAAACTTGTCAGCTCTATTTTACTTTCAAAACCCTTAAAATATTGTATGGTGCGGGGAGCTAAAGACCAAACTAAAAAGATAAATGTGTGTGGTGTGTGTATAATCAATCTCTAGTTGCGACAAATTAATTGCGAAAAGACGCCATTGTCTGTCGCTACGATCCAGATTACCACGTGGCAGCCAGCTCTATGAGTATAGATGTCGCTGACAGTTTGACTCTGTGCGATAGCCGATGCGAACCGAGCC